>CACRXK020000845.1:51872-65871 GCA_902702795.2 Paramuricea clavata
TCGGGGGGGGGGGGGGGGGGGGGGGGCAGAAAACACCCACAGGGAGGATAATGTTTTTCCTCGACTTTCTTAGTTAAAATCACTTCTTTTTTAATGTTTTTGTAAAACACAACTGTTGAAGTCCTTACATTCCACAAGCTATTTACAACATTCGCGTCCATGTTGTATCAGAAATACAACCTCTCACCTTCTCCTAGAGTTTGTATTGTATCTGATACAATTACTCATCCGTTCTTGCATGTTGTATATATATTACATAATTCATCACCCATATATCAGGACTGAAAAACCTATATTTGTTGCTATATATAATCTTAGTTTCCCTATATATTAGCTACGTTTTCGATAGTTTCAATCTCCTTTTATATTCTCTGGTCATCACATCGTTTATCTCCTGTTGTTTGATTATGTCCATTTCAATTTTCCTGGATATTTGTAGCGACTATCATCTATTTATTTTATTATCTGACCATCAGCTAGTGTTATCCCGTTCATTTTCACTATTTTCCCTTTCATGATAAAAAATCCACAACCATATCATATTTTTCTTATATGTATCATTTATTATTTATATCAAATGCATCGTATATCAATATCATTATAGGTGGTATTTCCACAAACGAAAACTGATAAATTAACTTTGCATGCAGTATTTAATAGTTATTTTGTGTTGTATTTGTGATTCAGTTTATTGACTACATATCAAAGGAAAAGAAGCCTCTCATCATACAGGTTTGGGGAAAACAAAAAGTTATGGAAAAGAAAGGCACGAAAAAAGCAAATAAACCAGAGCAAACTACAAAAGCAATTGTGATGTCTGAAGCAATGAAGAAAGGCTCCGCTGCTGGAAATGTTCGCAGTGTGAGTATAATTAATATGTAGAATTTTTTTGTGTGTTTGGTTAAGTTAAAGAACCGGTTATCTTTTGGCACATTGGTGACATTAAAGGGGCAATGTCACCGATTTTTTAGCAATTCCAACCCTCGCAAATTTTGCCCAAAACTGAAAAAGAATGAGTGTAAGCACAAAATAAAGCAATAACAGACACAAAAAACATGTACAGAAGCCTGGATGGGCAAGATTACGCCAGGATTGAGATGGATTGTAAATGGCATATTGATTAATTGTTGGTAGACACTTTTTCATGTTTTAGGCCTTTTAGTCAATTTTTATAAAAATGTCATGTTACATGTTGCGTGGAAGTTCAAAGTTGTTTAATATGACTCATATATATTATTATCATAACTTAATCCATTTAGCCTACAATGTTTATTTTTAACTTTGTAGTTCAGTTTTTGAATAAAAGGCATTTTAGGTCAAAAATCGGTGACATTGCCTTTAATAGTATTGTTAGTATGGTGGTAGGCTAAAGAACGCGTGTTAGCTTATGTTGTTGCTAAGCTTGATGCGACATGCACCTTATTTGTAATTTAGTTAAGCACGATGAGAACTTGGGTTATTGAATAGCATTCGAAACCAATGGGTAGCGGAAATTGAGAAAAATTAATGTTAAAAATATTTTGTTAAATAAAATTAATGTGCAAAATAATGTTACTATTTATCGGTTTGTGAAAATAGTCAAAATATAATCATGTAAAAATGAAGATTCATAAATGAATAGCTAACTTCGTGTGACCACATGTGTTAAAATGATATCAAATTGAATTTTCGGTATACATTTTAGGATGAAAAGCGTTCTGAACATTCAGTATTCAACGCAGTACAACAGATAACCATGCAGAAGCGACTACAAAGGATGGAAAACAAAGTTGTAAGTAACATGACTTTATTTAAATGTTTGAAGCGAAACCAGGATTACAGGATTATTCATAATGCGTTTGTATAGACGTTCAGTCTCTGGTTTTAAATATTTATTTAGTACATTGTCAAGCTTTCGACTGCCATGCAGTCTTCAGTGTTCAGTCTTCAACGAGTACATTAGAATGAGAGTATGACAATTACAACGGTTTACAATTACATATAGATACAAAATGACAAAAATGACATTTCCGCCTAAATACAGGATTAATGACTTAAATTACATGTATATATTATATTCAAAGTTTTTTGCTAAGTAAAAAGCGGTATTGTTCCGGTAAATGTTTTGAATTGTTGTCAGAGTTTTTTGTGCATGCATGCATGCAGTGTACCATGATTCAAGTGTTTCTCTGTGCCGATGGTTGCCTTTGTCAATTATTTTCCCGCTGTTAAAATCTATTTTATGGTTGTTTGTCCAAGCGTGATTAGCGATATTTGGACCACTTTTACAGAGGTCTATACATTTCTCCTGTGTTCCTTTCGCCAAGTGCAGAATGCTCTGCCAGTTTTGCCAATGGCAATGTAGCTCCATGAGCAATCTGCACAGTTGACCTTGTAGAGATATAGAGCCATCGTAAGGTCAACAGCTTCTTTCGATTTTCAACAATGATTTGGTTAGTTGATCGTATTAATCCTGTATATAGGCGGAACTGTCATTTTGTATCTATATGTAATTGTAAACCGTTGTGATTGTTAATACACTCTCATTGTAATCTACCCGTTAAAGACTGCAGACTTGACAGTCGAAAGCTCGTACTTAATAAATATTTAAAAACGTCTACAAACTTATTAACATGACTTTAATTATTGGAAAAAACCGCCTTTACTGTAATTATCGCTTGCACTACCCCTTGTTGGTATCGTCAAGGGGAAATGCTACACGATAAATTGGGAGGTTTTGGTTGTACCTGTTCATTTCCTTTTAATGCTCATCGTATATTTATCTATTCTACAGCAACAAATACGGCGTTTGTGTGAAGAGAAAGAGAAAAAAGGAGGACATGAAATTGAGGTAAATACACATGACCTTACGGAGTATTAGGCCATGCCTTATTAGAACATTAGAAGTTGTATACATGCATTCTTAAGATACACTCGCTGGCGGTCATGAAGAATTGCTCATATTAGAAATCCGCTGCATATAAACAATATTTAATCTTGTGGTAACATTTTTTCTGCGGCATATATGTGAAAAATTAATCATTTGGATTTGGATCTGTGCAAGAAATTTCGACCTACTTAAATAGAAAAGAACCGAAAAAAGATGTGAAGTCATGGATCGAAACCAAAGAATCCGCCCAAAGAATCAGCCCAAAACATTCCAAGGCTTTTCGCAATGGACGATTACTGCTAGCGTAGGTCGATTTGAATAAATTTTGGCATGCTCACATTGGGGTAATGTCATTTCCAAAAAAGGGGCAGTTTTACAGTTTTTATTTCACAACCAAGGAAAGTGCTAGTGGTGGAAGAGAAATCAAAACAAGTCGCGTTTGTCATTTGATTACATTACCTTGGCCATACCATTCCCTCGTAGTTTTTCAATCAGGAAAGAAAGGCATTATGCTATGCACTGTTTTGTTGGTTCGATTATTAAGAATAATCGATTGTAAAAAAGCACAAAAAATGAAAAAACTAATGTATTAATCGATCAATCGGGAGCAGTTATAGGTAGTGTAGATTGTTGGTGGTTTTCCTTGCCTGTTTTAACCCGTGCGTTGTTTATTATCAGGTTTCTGATATTCGCAATGTGCTTGGAGATCCTCCACCAAAAGCAGTAAATGGACATAACAATAACCGACGTGAATCGTCCGCATCATCAGCATCATCATCAACGAAAAGTAGTAAACAACAGCAACAGCAAGACCGACCACGAAGCCAAGCTAAGAGTCAAGCCTGTACAGTCTTATAGTTTAATGCACGTATAACACAGCACTATACATACACACATTGCACAATCCCACACAGTTTTTGTCATTTCATTTCGGGTCTTTGTACATATTCAATTTCAATGGACCCAGTGTATCTGTGAAAAGTTACAAGACAGCAACAATCGAGTATAGTGCACGATTTATTTTGGAATGTACAGTGAGCTCCATCGAATCTAAAATGTGAAACCAAAGATGGCAGAGATTGGCGTCTAGTGCCAGTCCCTTTTTTATTGCTTTTGTTTGCGCGATTAACAAGGAGTGTGCCGAAATTCCTTATTTTGACTTCGATTTAAAGAATAATACATATATGTTACTACACAATGGCTAAAACAAAGCATTCTTCGAAAAACAATGTTTACAACACTATTTGAGCATTTAAAAATGCAGATTTTTTAATTGCTGTAAACAATTTATGACAAAGATAAAACGATAACAATATATTTTGAGATATAATATTAAAAGTCGAAAACAGAGACGTTTTTACTCCAGTTTCATTTTAGTCCGCCAAAACAGCCGTTCAATGGCGGCATAAATTAAGTATCACTCTGTCAGCATTTAACGTGTTATAATGGACCGTCTTGCAGATGGACCGTCTTGCCATATAATAAGGGAGCTTAATAAGCATGTAGGACGGCAACACGACGACGACGGCCAAAACAAAATCCTCCAAATTAATGATGGTAAATAAAACTTGTCGTATATTATAATTCGTATCAATTTAATACAGTATAAGAAGTTGAAAACATTGGCTTTATGTTTGGGAAGAGTTCTACTGAGCCGAATTTTAAGTTGCACTTGTTACGGCTTGAAATGCAGGCGTTGTATAAAAGACGTGAAAATCTGTGATTTGCCATTGTAAACAGAGCGACGACTACGTCTGAAACTCCCCCGGGACTTTAATTATTTATTTATTTTCATTGACTCGTTGTATTGGTTGCCGTCGTCCTCGTGTTGCCGTCCTACATGCTTGAGTTAAGCTCCTAATATGGATTTATGAACTGATAACTTGATTAGCTAAACGGTCCGTTGGAACAACTGGAATTAGTTGGGAAAATGGAATGATAACTGTTTACGACCTTCATAAACTTTGGACGTCAGTTTCCGCCATCTTGGCTTCACGTTTCTCATGGGCCGAACGACTGAAGTTCTTACTCCATACATGTAGATATATGTTTATATATACAGCTAATTCAATTAAGGTTGTCCAGAGAATCTTTAACCTCTAAGCGCGAATTATTATTATGAGGTTGTTTATGCATACATCATACATGTTAGCACATGTCTGCTAATCAAGTGAATTTAATTCCCAAAGGAGTCAAGCACATCACACAAACAACTCTCTTTAACATTAAAAAGTTGATGACCAGCTGCCAGTTTTGTACACATAATAATAAAGGAAAACAAATGTTGCACAGGCTTGTATGATGTCTAGAGAGGGGTACTACAATGCTGTACTCGTGTGATGTATGGCGATATTTCAACGTTTTGCAGATTTTATTGAAACGCGATATCAATCCGAGGTTATATGAAAGTAATACTAGAGTCCCTATATACTATACGTTTAGGACCTTATATAAGCATGCAGTAGTCACATATATCCATGTCTTAAACTATACTATGGCTTGATTTATAAAGCAAATATAATTGTCATAGTTAAGCGCCGTACAGCAGGTTTTCATATTACTTGAGAAGTTTTATTTGTTCTGCATGTCTATCGCAGACAGTTTCAGCCGGAAATTGTTATGAAATTGGTAACTACTTCATCTTGCACGGATATTTTGGATCCAAATCAATTGAGAGTTTCCATTGCGCATCCAAATGACGCGTTTACCGTCGGGATAAATTGCATTGATCATAACAATGCAGCTGAGACTGGATGATTAAAATTGTATGTCAAAGTACTCAGCTGTTCAATCGTTTATAGCCACAATAGAGCGTTTGCACATGACGTCACAGCCGCCATGTTGGTGTTCCAATTCAAAAGAATTTTAATTAGACTCTTTTGTCTGGAACACCAACATGGCCGCCATGGCTTTTGTTGAGTTGGTCCCTGGCCCTGGGAATGAATGCAAACGCTCTACAGGGTGTATAAAAAAAAACGCAGCCTCGGAATTTCCCAAGAAATCGACATTGTTTTAAAGACAAAAGATTTTAAGCGCCTGAGAATTTAAAATAGCACAACTGTCAAAATTACTGCACACGCGAGTGCATAAAGCAAAATTTATGCATTTATTTAATGCACAACAACAGTAATATGATCTATTTTTTTTATACACCCTGTACAGTATACAGGGTGAATAAAAAAAAGGAGACCTTTAGAAATTAACCTTATATTGTTATAATTTGATTGCTATACTGTACATATAAGCACTACGCTGAACACAAGAGAGTGAAAACACAATTGAATTAAATTTTTAATTACCAGGAGCAAAATATATTGTGCTTAACAACAATAGATTAATCTCTAAAGGTCTCCTCTTTTATGATACACCCTGTAGACCTTTCTTGTAATGACGTCAAACGCGGAAAAACACTTAATGCGATGTCCCAAGGAACAATGCAAATGATGTTTTTATGAAATTTATTGGCCAACGACTTGCATTGATCTGTAGGACAATGCATAAATTGACCCTAAATTGTTTTCCGCGCTTGACGTCATTATAAGAAAGGTCTATTGAATAATTTGTTATTCTAAATCCTTTCATTGTCAGCTACGTGTTTAAATTTAACTGCAATTTATCCCACCGACACCACGCATTTGGATGCACAGTGGCTTACTTCGCTGACTTCTTCGTCGCGAAGAACGACTGCTCGTCTGTACGGGACTTTAATCTTCTTAAATTGCAAGTATTTATTGATTATTTATTTATTATTACAATGTAAGTAGTTTTGAATGATACGTTTTAGTAATAACGATTAACGTTGAAATATATTTTCATGTATATGTACAGTAGTGTGTGTCCCAAACGATTTAACGCAACGCAAAAATTAGAACAGCTAACATTCAAATAAATTTCACCATGTTGCACTGTGTCGTATACGATTTAGTTGAGGTTTTTCACAGAATGAAAATTGTTGTTTTAAGATATATACAACACAACACCTGTCGCCCTACGTTTGGCCAGGTTACTGTAGATTTGTAAAGGCCGATTTACACATAATACAACTTTTGCCTAAAACAGTTAAAACTGTCGCATGCAACCTGCTTACAACTTCAGTCGTACTGTTTAAATCAAAAGGGAGTTTACGATCTGCGACGCGGCCGGCTCAACGACGCGGTCTAAATTGTAGCTCAAGAATGAGCGCTATAAGCAATTCGATTACTGTAATAAATATTTGACTCTTTCAAATAACCTTACAAAATGCTACGTTCGGCTAAAGCGATGCAATGTTTGCTGTAATTTCGACTTTTAGTAACACCTCTTGTGTCGCATTAAGCTTTCGCGTTGCCTGAAAGACGTAATGCTTTTTTAACGTTGTGTTGAGAATGACAACGCGGTTGACAATACTCATGGGACCACAAATTATTGACAGTTTTTGTCTTGCATGACAAATTTCTTTGTAAGTTCTTTGTAGGTATGCATGGCGATAAAACACATACTATTGTTTGTGGAAACACCAAATTTCTTTGTTTTGAAAGCGCGTCGTCGAGCCGGCCGCGTCGTAGATCGTAAACTCCCTAAACTCTCAGCCACGACGTAGGCGAGTACAACTGAAGTTGTAAGCAGGTTGCATGCGATAGTTTTAGGCAAAAGTTGTGTCAGTAGTGTAAAATGGCCTTATAAAGTACATTTTATCAAAGAGTTTGAGCAAAAATTGACGTCTGAACGAAAAGAATTGTTGTTGCATCATGTAAGGAACAGCCATGATTATACAAAGTCGAGCTCCATCAAATCTTCCAACTGGGAGATATCTTCTACAAATATCAGAACGAAAGAGCTAGAAAATTACATTCAGTTTAGATCCAGGGTGCTAAGGGAGCATTCATTTTTTAGCTGGGGGGGGGGGGAGGAATTTGGGGGTGGGTCAGCCAATTTTGACATGCTTCAAAGGGATGGGTCTTTTTGTAGTTTTGGTATAAATGGAGGGGGTCATAAAAATAATCAGTGAAAAAATCACCAATATAATTTTATAGAATTTGGAAAAAATATGGATCAAAAAGGGTAAAAAAGTCTAGAATCTATCAACTATCTCATCATCTTTAACAAAGAAGCAAAATTTGTTTGACGCTCTGTTCACACAGTCCTAGACTTGCCCAAGTCGCTCGCTAGGGACCGCGCGTAGCAAGAAGGGAGCGCTTGAGAAAGATGGAAGCGAGCGACTTGTGTCACTTGCCTGATTTTGAATCTTACTGAAAAATTTGGCGCGAAAATCAATTATGACATAGTGGGCGTTCACCATGTCGATTTCACTAGTTCATTCAATCATTCACGGGCTTTAGGACAAATTCAATTCGACAACAATAGTATTCTATCTAAATACCAGTTAAAATAAAGTGTACGGCACCTGAACTGTTCAATATCTTGCTTCTGTATCCATAGAATTACATTTACATATATGCAAATGTTGACAGTATACTTTCAAAATCCGCCATTTTTATTTACATTAGAACCCAAGCTTTCGCGGTTCACACGAAATATTACGTCGTTCATCTGGTGATTTTCACTAATAATAAGAGGGTAGGATCATCCAATTATTTAATCGTTCGAAGCGCGAGGAAACCATGCTTCCATATATGGCACAAACGTGTCCCCAACTTCCTTATATGGCACAAACGTGTCCCCAAAATATTTTATCGAATTTTGCCGTTATGATGTCATAAGATTCCTCCCGCTCGGAACGATTTGAACAGGTCACGTGGTACAGAACCCAGACAGCTGATTGGGTTAGCGAGTGACAACGCCCACTTTAATCCTACCCTCTTATTACTCGCTGGGGCACCTGTGCCCCGGACGAGTATAGGTTTCGGCTCGCATTTTTCTCCGATAGTGGATCGTGGATCGAAGATCGATAGCCACAAAATAGAATATTAATGAGCTACCTAATTTTTACCCAAATTATCGATAAAGCTCCCTCGGCTCCTGCCAATTTTTACCCACATTATCCATAAATAACCCTGCATTTTGAGGAAAATTCGGGAAAATTGAACAATTTTACAAGGAATTTCGACATGGAAACAGCAACCTTCGCAAATCGCAAGTTACGTCAACCTCGTTCACGAGGTTGAAGTTACGTTTGGCTGCGCTGCTTTATGTTTTGAGAAGAAAGCGACACCGTTCCATACGATTCAGCGTAAGAAATTGTACTTACGGATGTTAAGTGTATTACTAAACAGGGCCGTAGGAAGCTCTTTTCGATTGGGGGGGCTGGAAGCGAGGGCCGAAGGCCCGAGGAAATTTTTAAATTTAGAGTCTCTAAAATGCCATTTCCTGGACTTTGGGGGAAGATTTAACAGAATTCTGATAGTCAGAAAACAGCGTTTTAGTATGTCGAAATTTACAGGAAAGTATGGGCCAGACTGTAGCATTATAAATGCGCGGCGGGAATTTTCGTCGTAAATGGCAGTTGCGCGGAAATGAAGGCAGAACATTTGAGAAAATTTCGAAAATCTGGAGTCTCTAGATGGTCTGAAATGGCATTTTCAGAGTTTTCTCTCGCAAGACCCAACACGCAAAAGACAAAATAAATAATTAGTTCATCAAAAATGTGCAGATTTTGTGGGATTTTCTTGAAAATGCGCGACAGAAATTCAGCTAAAATTTCTACGCGAGGAACGATCTGGAGTATGAGTAATATCTTCATTCTTTGCAGTTTGTCACAGATTAAATGATAAAGTTTGCATGATTTTGAAAAAAGAATGATTATTAGCAAGTTATTGGGGGGGGCTGCAGCCCCCCAGCCCCCCCGGTTGCTACGGCCCTGCTAAACACCAGTATTCTAGCGATTTATTGCCTTTGAAAATCAAGCGAAATTGTATTGTTGATAAATCGCTCGCAGTACGTATTGAGGATAAAAATACCACCGTTCGATTCAGCGTTAGAAATTGTATTAATTACGGATGTCAATTGTACAGTATTACTAAACAACAGTATTCTAGCGAATATGGCCTTTGTCAGTTGAAAGCCAAGCGAAATAATTGTATTGTTGACAAGTCGCTCAAAATTATTAATGCAGTACGTTTAATCCTTGATAACTTTGGTATCATTGGTTTTCTCTTTTTCGGCCGTATACCAGTGGATTCGTCTCACTTCTCTCTTCATTTTGATAGTATTTTGAGCCCAAAAGCCCCCAAATACTTTATTTTGAACGTTTTAAAGATGCGGTACAGTCCGTATGTAAACAAAGGCTTTGTTTACATTTCGGTATCCCGTATCCAAAATATTGAATTTTATTCGACAACTATTTATATTTTCATGATTCTAGAGTATAATAAATTATCAAGAGACAACAATCAAGCTTTGCAAGAACATAAAATGAAATAAAAACCTAAATAAACTGTTTGTAAATAAAAAGAGGGCTCCTTTGTGCACATGCGCAGATCAGACTGTGCCGCATCTTTAAAGCGCAGTTTAATCCTAGCGTACGGACCAACTGGCGGCTGACAGTCTTGAAGAAATAGAATGTAGCATACTATAAAATATAACTTTACTTGTAGGGCCTACCGCATTTTAGTACTGTGTTACATGTAAGCCTTTCGTGCCGGTATCGACTTTTCCGCTTATCACGCTTAGCTCGGGGAAGACCTTAAATCTTAATTGAAATAGCTGTGTACTGTATGTATCATGTACAGTAATGTGCGTATTTGTATAGCCCTAGACTCGGGTTCAAGTCCGTCTCTCAAGGGGTTGAAAATAGCGATGCACGCGAGCGGTCAAAAAAGGTGCGAAAATATGAGAGACGGACTTCAACTAACCTGAAGTTCAGGCCCTAACCAAGTCTAGTATAGCCCCAGCGAGTTAACGCTCCGCAGAGCGTCTTGTTATTAGTGAAAATCACCGACGTTAATATTTCGTGTGAACCGCGAAAGCGTGGGTTCTAATGTAAATAAATATGGCGGATTTTGAAAATATACAGCATTTGCATATATGTAAATGTTTTATGGATATAGAAGCAAGATATTGAACAGTTCAGGTGCCGTACACTTTATTTCAACTGCTATTTAGATAGAATACTATTGTTGTCGAATTGAATTTGTCCTAAAGCCCGTGGTTCATTGTTTTGTTCATAATAATAATGAGCATTCACTGACGTCACCGGAGCAAAAATGCACCGGTGAATTTGGCGCGCTTGCGGGTGACAAAAGTCCGTCGCTTCCAGGAACCACGAACCGCGGACTTTGGAAAGTCTAACACAGTCCATATGAAAACATTTCCATGACTTTCGTCAATTGACCTCGTTTTTATCCGTTTTTGTGTGAAAACATGAATGAAAACGCTACGGAAACGACACCGTGTGGATTAATAATAGTTAGGATGAGGGGTCAAAAAATGTTTCAGTTAAAAAATAGGGGGTCATAATTTTTTATCAACTTTTCTCTCGGGGGTTCCAAGTTTTAGCATGGAATTAGACATCAGTTCCTCCGCCCCCCCCCCCCCCCAGCTAAAAAATGAATGCTCCCTAATTTCCAGATACATGGAAATTTTTATGACATAGACACCCAGGGGAAGCTTCTCTCCGGACTCTCGGCGGCCCTGGTCCGCGCTTATGAGTTCATCTAACCTTTTCATAGAAATAAGACGTATAGAAAAGCAATTTGATACTTTTCGATACTTTACTGGGTGACATCACAACCAAACTGACCAAGGTAAATGAATCATGATTGTTGATCTTTTTAATTAAATGGAATTATTTTTTCCGCCAACCTTCTAGTTTTAACATGTTGTTAATGGCATCCTTTACCACGTCATCCGTCAAAGGTACACTACGAAAATAACATATACTTCCATCAAATTAATTGCACAAAGAAAAAAGTCTTCATTACAACGATTGTGTGATGATGCCATATTTCAGTGGCAAAATCAAACGTTGGTTGCACAATACTACTTGTAATTTCATTAATAAATGATTCATCGAGAAAACACAAGAGAAACCATGAGCGGCGAAGGCCTGTAACAAATCGTGCAGAACTTTAAATTCATTTTTCTTACCGAAGATCAGTCATATCTTTAGAATTACTGAAGGGCCCTGAAGAATAACTCGCCTTCGACTCGTGTTTG
The DNA here is from genome assembly GCA_902702795.2 of Paramuricea clavata. Classification (NCBI taxonomy): domain Eukaryota; kingdom Metazoa; phylum Cnidaria; class Anthozoa; order Malacalcyonacea; family Plexauridae; genus Paramuricea; species Paramuricea clavata. Next base: position 63,835 of record CACRXK020000845.1, read on the forward strand.
TGTGCCTATATATGTTATAAAACAGTGCCGATTATTGCTCACAACTTACTGATCAGGTTCTAATGGTACAGTCAGATTCCTTTTGTCCTTGATTACAGGAAAGCCTGTGAAAAAAGATATGCCAGTTACATTGATGTATATAGAGATGCAATTTTTTCCACAGCGACTGTCCGGAAATCGGTACATTTCCAAGTATTTTTTCCTGCTAGCCACTATGTTAGGCCAAATAAAAAATACTTGGTTAGAGTCACCGACTCTCACAAATTTTCAGAGTCGGGCGGTGACGTAGCCTGTGCACATCCTGTATTACCCTGTACTACAGGATGTGCACAGGCTAGCGGTGACGCTGACCAAGTATTTATTTTTATTTGGCCTTACGACAAAAATTATTTTATTCTCTCTTTCGTACAGTGTAAGTAAATGAAATTTTCACTTTTCATTGACATTTACAGCATACTGTTATGCGCCAATCAATTTATACTGTTAACACCCTTACACCCCCCCCCCCAGGCATACCCCTGGGCATTTGAACTTTCTGAAATTTTATGGTCAAATTTCCCACTCCCAGGACAAAAGTACCAGGGGCGGATCCAGACCGATGCCAGCGATGCGAATGCATCGGTCAAAATTGAGAAATCATGATTCATGTTGCTTGAAATATATAGACTATATAGATATATAATGTCGCCAATAGTCAAAGCACTCAGTAATAAAATATCTCCTATCAACCCGCAAATCTTTGCTTAAAATTGACTCCATGTCAGGAATACACTATTTAGGATGAAATCCAATTTAAATAGTCTCAATAACAGTCGAAATTGTCAAAATAAGTCCAACATACGACGTTGCGATCGCAAATGTGTACTTTCTGTTATTTTGCGACCCTTAAGCGTCAATATTTTCGCGACAAAATATGTTATTTTTTTACCGCATCCTTGACGTCACAGTTGAAGCAAAATGCATCACCTACGTCACGTTAGATTCGATTGGCATCCATTTTGCATCAGTGAATGCATCGGTCCCGAGTCCTTTTCCGCGTGAAATCTAACGTGACATCATCAAATCTATTGTTTTAGAGCCCTACGTCACGTTAGATTTGGCCGCTGAGCGATGCATCGCATGCAGATTGCGGGCGCTCGCATCGGTCCACTGATGCAAATTGCAAAATCAAATCTACTGTGACGTAACGAGGCATTCGATTCAAGACATGGCGGCAAGGATATTTGATCAATTTGGATATGCAAACACTATATGCAAATGGCAAATAATGCGAAGAGAAATCCCTCGAAAGAAATCCCTCGGAGAACATATAATTTACAGTCGAACCAATTACTACCAAGTGGAAGAATGGAAGGGATCTTATATGCCCACGATGTGAAACTCGATCGAACTGAGGGCTCTAATTAAGTAAGTTAAATTTCTCTATATTTTTACAAATGGTAGTAAATTACTAAATTGCTCAGTTCAAGAAGTGTGTAAAGTGGAAAATGGGGTCCTGCACAATTAATATAGATTTGTATGTAATAACAAAATAATTACAGTTTGTGTCTATTACTGTTGTTGCTCTATATTCCAGAAAGATGTTAGTGGTTGGGGGGGGGGGTAGATTTTGACATTTTACAGAGGTTTGCTTGTCTGGAGCCAAACTAGCCCCAATACAAACTTCACAGCTTGCTTTACTGAGGCAAATTTCATCTCTGTTTACATGGGATTATATCCTGTGCGCAGACCTTCATTTTTCTCACAGCTGGCGGGCAAAGAAAAATGAAGACCCGATCACATGTTATTATGTTTGTGTCCTACAACTGCCTTTATTGTTGTAACTCCGATTGGCTATTTCTAGCATGAGTATTCATGCCATATTTAATGTATTGTTTTGATAATTGGTTAATGCTATAATTAAATAATGATATATTTAGTGATTGTAACTATATTTAGCTTGTGGTTATTATGTGAAATTGACATTTCTTCTGGCACATTTTGATTGGATACCAAAAATAAAACTATAGTGTGGGTGGAAAGTAACTCTGAATGGAT
>CACRXK020000846.1:0-66086 GCA_902702795.2 Paramuricea clavata
AAATATTTGTAAATAAATAAATAAATAATATATTTGAAAATCAGAGTTTGGCGGGTTAGCGTAGTGAAATATTTGTAAATAAAAATAATAACTTCGGGGTTAATATAATAATGAATAAGGTTTGGTCAGGATTATTCTAATCAATAATTACAGTGTTTATTTACAGCCGTTTACAGTGCAGTACATACCTTTTCTGTACGAAATCGACTGATCACACTTGCTCTTACATTTCTTGATTTTAAGAAATTTAGAACCTATGTCAGAAAGGAAAGCATTCCTATTTCGTATACTAGAAAATATTCAATTTGGATAACAACTAATAACGCTGTACCTTTCCAACGCCTACGTGTTCAACGTCTTCTTCCTGGAAGTCATCCATAATCTCATCGTTTTCCTCCATCTTGGATGCAATTAATAAGGCTTTACATAATTACATGTTGCAACTTGCAATATATAATCGCCCGGCAATCATCCTCAATAAGTCGCGATCGCGTGTTATAAGTCGAGATCGCGCATTATAAGTCGCGATTTCACATAATAAGTGGCGACCGCGTGTTATAAGTAGCGATTTAAACATAATAAGTCGCGATCGCGTATTATAAGTCAAGATCGCGCATTATAAGTCGCGATTTCACATAATAAGTGGCGACCGCGTGTTATAAGTAGCGATTTAAACATAATAAGTCGCGATTGCGTATTATAAGTCAAGATCGCGCATTATAAGTCGCGATTTCACATAATAAGTGGCGACCGCGTGTTATAAGTAGCGATTTAAACATATTAAGTCGCGATTGCGTGTTATAAGTAGCGATTTATACATAATAAGTCGCGATTGCTTGTTATAAGTCGCGACCGCGTATTATAAGTCGCGATTCACATATAATAAGTTGCGATCGCGCTTTATAACTCGCTATTGCGCGCCATAAGTTTCGATCGCGTATTATAATTGGCGATCGCGTCAATCTGCCGCAACTGCGCGATATATGTTGCGATTGCGCGTTATAACTGGCGATCATATTAAAAAGTGTGGTGTATTAATGAATGGCCCTAATGAGCCACGGTAATATCATATTAACTAGAAAATACATGCATGCAGAAACCCTCGCCTTGCTGACAAAACCATTTTATTTTCCGAACGTGAAGTATTTTAAGTAGTTGTCATGGTAACACGATAATTTTTTAAGAATATTTTTACAAATGAAAAATCCCCTATAAATATCACTTTTAATTACAAAATTATCAATTTCCTAAACATATATATGTTGGGTATGTTATTATACGTAATATAAGCTTGAATTTAAGGTAAAATTCAACCACAAACGCTTCGCAAAACGTTTTAAAATGTTCTTTTACTATAGAACTAAACTGCCTTTATCGATAAACTTTGAGTTCGAAATAAAATGATTCCAAATTCTCCCATGCAAATAACTTTGCTTAGTATAATAAAAAGTGTAATCAATAAAGAAACACTGAAATAATACGCTGTCTTGTTTCATATTTATACCGACAACGATTGGCTTTTAAAGTAATTACAGTAGGTATGTTATTATACGTAATATAAGCTTCAATTTAAGGTAAAATTCAACCACAAACGCTTCGCAAAACGTTTGAAGTGTTCTTTTAATATGGAACTAAACTGCCTTTATCGATAAACTTTGAGTTCGAAATAAAATGATTCCAAATTCTCCCATGTAAATAACTTTGCTTAGTATAATAAAAAGTGTAATCAATAAAGAAACCCTGAAATAATACGCTGTCTTCTTTCATATTTTATATATACGCAACGATCGGCTTTTAAAGTAATTACAGCCGAGATTACAGTATATTGAAAGCAAACAATGCATCAATATTTAAAACAAACTTACCTTCGTTAACGTCGGCACCTTTACTTCCTTCTTTTAGCAATCCTCTTGCCTTTATTTCATCAAAAATCCTTTGCAATTTACAAAATCTTGCAAAAATGAAATATATTTGTAAGAAATCATCAAATCAATTTCGCTGTCGTCAATCGTCATGCAGCCGTTATAATGCCAATTTTAAATTGGACCAATCAGTGTTGGCTATTCATTACAGTCCGCTATATTATGAGATCAGTGAGGATGACCACCCACCGAAACACGCACAGTGACCCACGCCCGCGATATTTGATGAACTTTAGACTTCGCTAATGCTTCCCTTCCCCGGGTGTAAATAGCCGGGGGGAATTAGTACCCTCGCACGGCGCTTCGCGCCGTCGGCTCGGGGATTAAAGAACCAGCATTTTATAGTTTCCGAAATGATAAACGGATGAAACACTACAACGACGGCGAGGTCAGAACAAGCCAGGACGAGAATCACGAAATAACATAATTTTTTTCGCAGTTGTGAATTTAGTAGACTTATTATGACGATAGAGTTCAAACATATTCCAACAAATGTAAAGAAAGCGTTCACAGCACACAAAAGTATTGCGTTGACTTTGAAGAAGGTCGTTTTAGTAAATTTGAACTTCATCAGAATCTCCACTGCAATGTTGTTGTTATCGACTCTTTATTTGGTAATATATATTTGGTTCAATGACTTACATATATATATTTATAACTTCAGGATAACTGTGTTCATCTTATACCATCTGTCATGCAATGTCTCCAAGGACACACAATTATGTTTTCAGTGCTCTTGAAAGCCGACAGAAAGATAAACAAGTCAAATCTTATAATTGTTGCAGGTAGATCTGACCGTATAGGTAGGTAAGCAAATAGACATTATGACAGGAAAATAAATGGGTATAAGATATGTATTCAATGGTTGAATGTTTCTAACTGTGTTTAAACTGTTTCTAATTTTATCCAGCTACCTATACTAATGTATCTCTGATTATGCATGCATGCAGATTGCCCATCTCGAACGGTCGATGCAATTGTAATTAGAGAGTTTATATACAAAACAATAGAGAATTTAGTTATAAGATCTACAACGCGGCAAGTCATCAACACACCTTCAAAACAAAGAAGCGCAAGACATCAACATAGTTGACAGTCTGAGTACAATGTTGAGCTAAGCATTATCACGTCTTCCAGCAACCTGAAAGCTTATTGCGACTTAGATGTGTTATGTCATCTTTAGATACTGTATATGTACGTGTGTGTGATCTTTTCCCGTAAACTTAGCTGTTTTTATAATGTTATTTTAAACAGCTTGAAATATTCATTACAGTACTAAAAAACTAAAGTACTTATATGGCGCTTATTCTTGAGCTAAAAATAGGACAATTAGTCAAATTTGCCCCGTCAGAGATCTTAAACTTTCTAATAACATGCAGACAGCTGCAGTATAAGGATATATAACTACCTGAAAATATTACCAAGTCTTTGACGTTTTTGCAGAAGGCTTTCCTCCGAGAACTAATTATAGTAGCTAACGTCTTCGCTCGAAACTACAAAGCTCTGTATACATTTTTAGTAATTCACTGTATATTACCTCAACTTCAAATTGTCTAAACAAGAAGTTCAGTTTGTGACACGTGAGCATGGAATAAATCGCGATATCACGCCTTACATCATCAATTAGCGAGCCTGCGTTCCTTTTGAGAATATTCCACCCCGCGTTTCCCGGGGAACATGGGGTGGAACATTATTCGCGTAGAGCACGCGGGACAACACGCATGACAACAAGATGGTCGACATAACATAAATAGTATGAACAATGAGTGATGAATTATTCAACATAAATAGAATTTAAACATAAATAATATTTATAATGGGTGATGAAATATTACCCTCAGTGTAATATTTCTCCAAGGCCATCGGAAAGAAGAAAGACGTCCAGGTGCGAGAGTGTAACCTGATACCAATGTAATCTCGCCTTTAAAATGACATGTTATTAAATATATAAACCACAATATATTCATATAACTCAGAGATAAACTTATAAAAGTAAGCGAATCCAACGGGTATATATTGAGAGATATGAAGAGTTTCAGTTGTTTATATTTCATGTTGTCATAATTTTGTTGTGACTAGCAATCACATCCATCAAAATAACATGACAAACTCATCCAAACTTCACAAGTGGTAGGAAATAACAAATTATGAAAAACATACTCCCTCTAATAACGAAGTTGATGTATGGAACTCACTAGAATTAAAAAATAAAAACATCAACTTTCAATACGTCTTCAAAATATATATATATATATATATATATATATATATATATATATATATATATATATATATATATATATATATATATATATATATATATATATATATATATATATATATATATAATGTTTGACGTTATATTTAATTTGTGTTATAGTTAATTTACACTTTATCGTTCCTCTTTTACTCTAAACATATAATTCTCTATCGTATTTTTCCAGCTGTGCAAGGACACACATCCAAACTTTATGTGAGTCATCACAAATCCTTTGTGATGGATATGCTGAGCTTTACAAACAACGACATATCAGCAGTGAAGCCCCCCACTATGGTGGCGGAAGTAATTAGTATGCAAGTCTAATTTGGTGCAGGAAGTAATTAGCATGCAAAATCTATTACGTTACTCTGCTCAGTAACAATCGGGCGGATTTTATAATGAGCTTGCAAAACTATGATGCCACTTTGCTGGCCCTAACCCTAACCTTGGGCCAACTGTGACAGGTAGCGCGACCAATTAACCAGGTCAAGGTGACTCCTTCGACAGCCTTCAACTCTAGTGTAATTACGCCACAGAACAAGAGCAGGCAACCCTCTGACAAGCCTGAGCCAGATGTTAGGGATAGCGCGACCAAACACACATGTATTTTGATTGATTTTTTCGGGTGATTAAAACATGCTCTTGCGATAGCTCAGTTGGTAGAGCGGAGGACTGTAGTTCTTTAGGTCGTTGGTTCAAGCCCAGCTCGCAAGATTTAAAAACTCTTTTTGGCGGTCGGAAAAATGTATATGTAGCTCGGAGCCTAATTCAGAATAATCAACCTTTGAAAGCCAAAAGCTTAGAGCCTAGTCTAAATAGCTCGGAGCCTGGTTCGCTGAGCCGGTCCGTTCGAAGCATAGTCTTTAGTTGAAAACGTTTAGTTCATGTCTGCACGGTATAGTTACTACCTCTTCGACTACGAAAAATGGTACATTTTGATTCTGTGGGGAAAAACCTTTTAGAACAGTTGTAATATATTTAGCGATAAAAACATGTAATCGTTATATGCGTTGTTATGTATTGCTAAGTCATTAGCGACGCTTGGGTGCATGCATATATTAACGTACAACATATTTGTACACTTATCAGGCGGGCGGGTTGTGCGGGCAGAAGAGCGTGCTTCGCAAGCAAAAGCTTACACAAGATTTTAGTTTTAAAATAAATTTATTTGTTCAAAACGTTTTACAAAATTTAGTACGGTCTACTTCTAAGAGCGTAACGTCTAGGTGTTTTTGTTATTTTTAAAGAGTTCTCATATTCTTGTCTATCCTCAGGTGATAATCTTGCAACATCTTCATGCTTCATTGGAATATATTTCGGTATTTCGTTTAGTAAAAAACGTTCATAATCCTCTCTTTCCTTCGGTTTCATCATAGCCAAGTCACTTTCTTTCCAATCAGCAGAGTCTACCCAATTGTAGAAAAAGTTGCGCTTCAGTTTTGGTCGTTCCTCTTCTGTTGGTGGTGGCGTAAGGAAATTAGGTTTAGGAGTAGCAGGCACTGTTGGTGGTATTTCCGCTGGTACAGGCGTAGGTGGCACTTGTGGTAGTATCTCTGCAGGCACTAACGGTGATGTTTGAACAGGGGCTTGAGCCGGGACATCCATCTTAGTTTTGAATGTGAGAAATCGGTTTAGTTGATCAGAATATAATTTGCTTTTTTCCACAGCGCTAATTTGCAGTGCATCCATGATTTCTTTCATTCGCTGCTCGGCATCATACATGGCATTTAGAATCGGTGGTTGATGATCCGATTGTTTTTGTATAAACCTTGCAATCTCGCCTGGAAGTATATTCGTCTTAAGTAGATCTTCATCACTCGTTGATTTTAAATCCAACATTAAGTACCCGTGAGGGCGGCTCGTGGCATCTTCATAACTCCTCATAAATCTTTGTACTTTTCCGGGATTTATTTGCCTTGCAAGCATAGAAATTTGCTGTTTATCTCTTGGTGACTTGAACAGCACGATATAATGCGCGTTTAGACTGATATTTCTCATTTCTTTGCCTTGATGGAATATATTTTGAACAATATAAATGATAGACAAATTTCGATGATCACTTCCTTTCGTAAAGAGATCAGCAAAACGTTTATCCTTGCTAGATTGTGCCATGAGATCATCCAAAACGATCAAATTCCTTTGCGATACATCCAAGTAATCTGCGTTGTCGATATCGTCGGAAATGCCTTTATTGAACTCGATTCCAGGCATCGTCCGCATCATATCAAAATAGGAGGGTTGCCATTAACCATAACAACAAATGATACGTTGAGGAGCAGGACGTATGGTCTTCTGAGCATTCTCCAAGAGAGATTTTACCCATACGGTTTTGCCGCTTTGCGTACACCCAGCTACAATGCAAGTAAATTGGTGTTCCAAAACTGTAACTCCATTCACCGTAAGAGTTTGTTGCCCAAGATTACGAGTTCCATATGCATGAACAACCTTCTTCCAAACGTTTTACCACAGATGTCGCATTCATAAGACATGTTTACTTCGCAAGAGTCAGAGTGAAATGATTTAAAGCGAGGGTGAAGAGGTATATTTATTCCGTTTGCTATAGTCATTAAGACTACAGTAAAGACTATGAAAAACTTTAGTCTTGATTATGAAGACTATAGTCATGACTATAAAGACTATAGTCCTGACTATGAAGCCTATAGTATACTCGAAATCAAATTCTTCAGCTTTTATTACCTGGGAATATGTAGTTGCTGTTCTTCCAAATGGGTTTGGTAAATATCGTTCGTTCGCTAAACAAAATTAACAGCCATTTGAGCCAAAATATAGTATTACGACAGATGTTGAGTTCTCCAGCTGTCAGGCTTGCCTAAGAGGACACGGAAAGTGTTTTGAACTGGGGATGTTAAACTTCGTTTTACCCTTCCAAAGAGTCTGCTGTGCGACAATGATTCAAATAAATATTTTTGCATATACTGTATATGTTATTGATCTATTTTTGAATGTCACTTATATTATAAAGTGCCAATGGTTGGAATATTTATTCATTGATATTTTAAACACAGATTAAGTGTTATATGCTCTTTCCTTGTTTACGTTTTCCTTGCAGCCAAATGTTGTTGAAGCTGGCAAGCTGCAAAACTGACATATGAGTGATATGATCCAAATATTGGGTATACATCTTAGTTTGCTTCCAGTAAAATGTAAACAAGACCTTAAGAATTCTATATGAGATAAGAAATATTACGTTTAAAATCATGACTGGCAAATTAGCATGTGCGAATTGATGCTTCCTAATAATAGTATGTACTCCAGTAAGGCTTGCTTGCTTCAATTCTTGCTGTTACCATCTGCACATTATCAGGGTGGAGAGTTGATTCGAATTTTTTGTCCCAGGGGATAAAGGTAGGGAATAGATTTTCCATAACAAAAGGGGCAAGGTGCCCAACCAGTTAGAAGATGGCATGTACTTTAAGTGACCATTCATTATACCCTAGGGTGGGGTGGGAGATTCTTATGTCAAAATGTCATGGGACCCCTTTTTAATCTCTTAATTTAATAATGGAGACCCCTCCTATAAAATATTTAAGACTATATAACATGATGAAATTCTAATCTTCATTCATGTGAATGCCTGACTATAAAGAAAATACATTTTGCAACACATGGATGGATCCAGCATGATCTGGTAGGGTGGGGTGGGGTGGGGCGTGCTCTGCCAGCTCTGGTGCCGAGTTGTGTTGGTCATGTGTGCCGCCCGCCCATCAACTTGCTTCACTACTGCAAAGTCTTGCTTTACTACTGTATTTGAATTGTAATTGTTGTTCACAGCTCACTCATCATGTTATTACTCAAATTACTGCATCTCATTTTGCCTCTAATAATTTTTTGCTTTAATTATCATGAAAAATAGCACCCCCTCTGGCCAGGGATAGGGGGTGCACACCCCCCAGTAAATCCATCCCTGTTGCAACATACACTATAAGAGCTAGAATGATTGCTTCCTTTGGATGATTTGTCTTAGAATTATATTACCTATATTACAACAATTCTTCCTATTCTGAAACCAGTTGCTATTCTGTTTTTTACAACACTCACCCCTCCCCCCCCCAAAAAAAAGACTCAACAAATCAAGGACCCCCTCCAAGGCAATTTTGCCAGCAAAATAGATTTAATTTGATGGTAACTGTTCTGAGAATATATTAACTCATTGAGTGGCAGCATTCTGCCTAGACTTGCCACAAGTCGACCTCGAACGAAACGCAAGCAGCGAGTGTGAGCCGACGTTTCGTTCGAGGTCGACTTGTGGCAAGTCTACATTCTGCCCTTGAGTAAAATTGTCTGGCACCAGACGGAGTAATATACTAAAGTAGGGCACATTGCCACTATAAAGGGTTAAACAAATTAAAAAAAAATTTGCAATGGTCTATATTCAAAAAGCTCTATTTGTAAATTTTAATTGACTTTTATATACCTACTTATACTTATAGCTACCTTGGCCCAGTCACTTCAAGTGATTTCTACGGGAGGAGGGGGACATTAAAGTCCCTGGATTTACTTGGTAAAAGCAAGAATTGAACCATGCATTACATGTATATGGAGAGCAGCTTTAAATGTATTTTATTTTATCATGCAAATACCTTGATAATTGTTCTTAATTAAACATCTTTGGCTTAGAATGGGTACACCCTCGAAAAGTGTTTATTTACAGCGTCCAAAGGTGTAAATATACACTGTCCAAGGTGTTAATATAAACAACAAAAACAATGTATATAATTAACTTTTATTAAATAAAATGTGGAATATTTTACAAATTGCATTACCATCCCAAAGTGTACATAATTTATCAATATAAATAGGACTTAGAAGCTGTTCACATGAGTTTGACTCTGACCCAGCACCCTTGGCTAGCTCCCCTTGCCCGATCACAAGTAGAAAACATCCAACCCCCTCTGACAAATCAGTCCAGATCTGCCCAAGAGGCAGCATTTTCAGGAATATTATTAGCAGTGAAATTGTTGCATATTCTCAAGCATGCATTGTAACCTGATTTTAAAGCCTGTTTGAACATCGGACATTGTGGCAATGGCACGATGGTCCAGTCAATCATATGAATACAATCGTAAAATATCATAAAAACAATGCAATTTAAGGCCAGACAGCCCAACTCCTGCGAACAGCCCTTTATTACACATTCGAAGCATCTATTGGGGCATCAAAGTACAAGCATGCACATGGAATTACATATGAGTATGTGATATAAGCCCACCATTGCACAACTTTTTCTGCAACAATGCAGATACAATCAAGCTGGAAACGGATTTTATCAGTATTTTGATATATACATTATGGTTCATGTAGTCATGTCTAAAGACACCTGCATTTTTTGAAATTGTTCTAATATCGTCTAAACATAACACATCAGAAAACTGTAACATCAGCCAAATGAGCAAATATAGTTTTTAACACAATTTATGGTAAAATGAAGCAACATGTAATAGTATCTGAAACAAAACCAAATCACATATTATTCAAAAGTTGTCAACACTGTTGCATATATGATATAACAAAATATTGTCGCATTTCTAGTGGTAACTAACTATAAATTAGGCCAATTTAAACTCCACTATGAAGAATATCAAAAACTAAAGGTCATGTTTCAGTTTATAAACCCAGACTTTAGTTTTATAAATATAAGCATTAACGCTATACTAAGCCAATGAAGCCACATTTTGCCCTAAATATAAAATACTCGGTCAGAGCCTCAGAGGTTTGTTCTAGTTCACAATTAATCTTCTCTCACAGTTTAAAACAAACAATAATGCTAATCTACGACAAATTGTGTGTAAATCTTATCGAATTTAACCATTTTGCCACAGATTTTGCCAAAAATATTTCTTAAACGGACAAAGTTTTAACAATGGACACTCCTGACTCCTTGCGTGAAAATGTTAATTTATCCCAAAGTTTGAATAAATTAATCCGAGATTGCATTATTTGCATGATAATGTATATGTCATTGACCAATCAGAATACATAGAAGACCAGCCGGTGCCAGGGCCTTTTCCCGCCTTCCCAATGACAAAAAGGGAAAAGCCCTGGGAATGAGGTTGTTCTCCGCCTTCTGGCCAGTAAACTGCATATTTTTGCATAAAAAAACGAGGACACGTTGCACCGCTGAGGGGCCCTTCTGTTACTGATCTTTATTCTGTGTCTTGGGCATTCTAGAACGCTGTAGTTGTTCAAACTGCTATTTACTTCATTTTCACGGCGACTAATGACCTCGCCAACAGAGTAAAACGCTCAAATCATTTGGTGTGTTTTATGCGAATTCACTAATTACTATTGCTACTTTAGGGAATTTCAGGTCGGGGTTGTTTAAAAGAAAGATAATAATGCTTCAAAAGTTTAGTAATGCATGTTTTGGCTCGAATACAAACGTGGAAGTAATTTTGTCTAAACTGACTAAAACTATTCTAAAGCTATGGGCATGGACGCTTAGCTCCATGAGGTCGTAAAGACCCGCATGCCCTAGTCTGAATTTCAGACAGTCGCTAATTTCCGTATAATATTCATTTTTTATTTGGAAAGGCAATTATAAAACAGAAATAGAATGGAGGCAAAATTAGATGGTAATATGATTTTGAAATTATAATACTTTTTGTTTGTGGAAACACCGCGTAAATAATATTACTGCAAATGAATTTCTGATTTTAAAATTATCAACAAAGACTGCAGAGGAGTGCCTCGCTGCCATAGAATTAATGTTTGTTGTTTGTGATTACGTACTTGGTCAACGGCCAACCTCCTACCTATGCGCTTAAAAGTAAGGCAAAGCACGATTGCTGTTATATATAGATCAATAGCTTGTTTAATTGTTGGTTTATTTGGTCGGAAAACATCGGACGTCCGACCGGCAATCTTCCAGCATGAGCTCCACCTTTGAATTTACTATATGAGTAAATTCTTAAACACGTCCGAATTTATCATTATGATAAATTCGCGGCAAACTTTGAATTTATCATAATAATAAATTCGCGGCACCTAACACTAACCCTAACCCCAACCCTAACCACTAACGCCTAACCCCTAACCAATAACCCCTAACCCTACTTTAAAAATCTAACTTTTTAAACTTTTCTTGCTTTTCAAAACTCTTTTAAAACTTTTTAAAACTTCTTTAAAAACTATTTTTTTAAAAAAATTGAAAAACTTACCACCCCTGCGCGGGAAACCTTGTGCAATGCTTGTGGTTTTATGATTAACTCTATTGATAAATTCAAAATGTGCCGCGAATTTATCATAATGATAAATTCGGACGTGTTTAAGAATTTACTCATATAGTAAATTCAAAGGTGGAGCTCATGCTGCAATCTTCTTAGTCAAGATAAAAAAAAATGCGTTTGATATACCATATTAACCAATCAGATGCGTTTGATATATCATGTTAACCAATCGGATGCGTTTGATAAATTAAAAGGGGTCTAAATAAAAACATTAGCCTAACAGGTCCATAAATTCTCGGTTCCTACATGCGGGTTTTATTCACTGATCTAATTTAGATAATTGGGTTGTCATGTTCCCAAAATTTAGTTGTTTTGTTAGCACAGCGATGGGTTTCTGCATGCAATGTATTTCTAGGCAATATTAGACTGTCCTTCACACAAATTTCATGGTTTGTTAGCAGAACGATATCAAATTACAGTCTAGGCATACAGAGCCTTCCATTTATATTTCAGCGCTTTCTACTTGAGAACACTGGAACCTAGCCAATATGGGGCGGGCCGAAGGAAGGGCGAGAGCGACAAAAGTAATGGTGGATGATGCACATCTACTCATTGATGACTAGGTTTCGAGTCAGTTACCGATACACCTAAGTAAGAGAGAAATAAATTGCAACAAATGCTTTCATGCTTCACCAGGGGGGCAGGAACCGAACGTCATCAGTAATTAATACAATTTTCACTTCCTTCAGCGCGATATATTTTCATCTTTCTCTATAAGCAAGTGTCAAAACGAAACTGAAATATCACTTTCGTTACAGCTTCATTACATTTGAAGATAGAGACTGCAACAATAACGTGTATAGACCAGCGACGTGCTGGGGTCTTGAAAAGGGCGACGAATGAGCATCGTCTGATAAGGCTCAGGCCCAGTAAACGGATGGATCAATATTGGGGCGGGGTGTATTACTGATCAAACATGAAACATTTCAGTCGCTACTTTTGTCTCCCCAAGTGTTAAAAACCACAAAATTCCATGTTTATTCGATTGTTTTATTTTCTTCCTCACAAACGAAAATTATACAAGTACAAGATAAACTTAAAACTTAAAATATATAAGTATTTTAACGAAAGTTAAAATATGACAAAAAATTTAGACAAAATACGCCTTAAATCACCGGTACCACAAGAGGCGAGTTAAGGTGATTCATGCAGTTAAGTTGAGTCGAAATACTATCTCAGAGTTGGCCTAAAAGATGAGACATTTACGAATTTTGACGTTGAAACAGCCACCATTCCCAATGTTCTTTTCTCTATAAAAACGGACCAACATAGAACGTTGTAAAAAGATTTCACCTCTTGGGACAGACTTTACAAAAGCACCTTTTCCACCTAGAAAAAAAGAAGAAAATATTGATGGTTAAGACCGGCTCTGTAAGGCTGCATGCCAAAAGTAATAATGACGAATATAGATCCACTCAAATACGCATACCTTTCTAATATACGTTCGTCTCTTCACTGCGGACTTTTCTCTATACGGATATCTCTCTAATATGGGCACCGCTCTAATACAGACATACCTTAAATCTAATACGTTCGTCTCATCACTACCGACATCTCTCCAATAGAGACATCTCTCTAATACGGGTACCACTCTAATACAGACACACCTTCCTAATACGTTCGTCTCTTCAGTGCGGACACCTCTCTAATGCCGGCACACATTTCTAACATGTACTCCCTTTTAATGCTGGCACATCTTTGTTATCTAGCCACCTTTCTTATACGGAGACTTCTCCATCTAATACAGACACCTCTCTTATACGAACACATATCTAATGCAGAAACCTTCCTGATTTGGGTATCTCTTAAATATAGATATCTCTATATATTCCTTCCCAAGCAAGGCTTTGCTATGCAAAGATCACAGCTAATGAGTATTTCTCTAATACAGAAATTCTAATACAGAAAGCTCTCTAAGACAGACATCTCTGCATGAAGACACCATATGGTCACTACTCTAAAAAACAAACTTGTGAATCACGGGTCGCCTCTCCTGTGGGGAAATTTCATTTAATGCTGATACTCCGTACCTTGTTTGGTTGTAGCGAACGGATACTGGGCACATATTTTGCCTGCGCATTTAGCGAGACGTGCGTTATTATTTATGGCTCTTCTGTCCGTGATGCGATGTAGACGAGCTGGTTTGCCGCCTTTAATGGCCCGTCGAATGTTCGCACAAACACTTCGCATACGGGTACACGGGAATATGATTGTAGGACAACTTCGTTCGGGCTTTTTTGCTAACAAATAATTAATTAGGAAAAAAACGAATAATTAATTAGGAGGAAAACGAAAAAACCTGAATAATTAAGAGGAAAACAAATAATCAGAATAATTAATGAGGAAATTGAATAATTAATATATTAATATTTAGTAATATTAATATATTATATAATATTAATAAAATTAATAATTAGTGCGAAAGGGGAATGTCTCGTCTTCCCATTTTTCTTTTCGCCTTCGTCCTTAGTTGCGGGCGTCCGGCTGAGGCGTGCGTCTTTATCGGACTTGCAATGCACGCCACTGATCTCTATATTACGGAATTTTTAATTCAATCTATATATAGAAGGGCCTGCGGAGGAGACAGTGAGACTCTGAACATAAATATAACGAGTCACTTAATTATTGCTGATGAGTTGCTTACTATCGACGAACCAGACAGAATAGTGGCAACGGCTCTTCCATTTTGGGGACTAATTCTGCCTGATATTTTCTTGCCGGCCCGTCTGATGTCGTGTTGACAAAACAGACGGAGAAATATATTCTTCTTGGCTTTTAGTTGGCGATTAAAGTTCAAACCACGGCATTTAACACCACCCTTCAAATTAGGAAACTTTCAGTTGGTAAACATTAAATTTCGATGTTCCTCAAACATTATACATAGTTGTCGCAGAAATTTATAGAATTTACTTCCCATCCAAACATAAAGCAAAAACCTTTCCTAAGAACTTAATTTTTTTTTATTTCTCCAAATGTAAAAAGGACAAAACTTATATTTCATTCAACAACTATTCTGTTTCGTTCCTCAGCAAAAGATTATTCTACAAGTACAAGATTAACTTCCTGGAAACATTTGGCACAAGAATGCCACAACTACAGGGGAAAGTGATTGTGGGGCATCTTTGACGTTTTTCAATGAATCTTTTAAGGTAATGAGTCATTGAATTATTTATTGATGAGTTGCTTAAGATCAATTACACAGGGCCTGGTTATCTAATTCACCCAAACCAGACACTCGTAATCCTACAATGGTGTGTCTTTCGCCAAGAAAACGTGACCACAGGTTAGGAAACAATGTTTGATTGATTGATTGATTGATTGATTTTTAATAATTACCACATTGTAAATTCATAAAAATTTAAAAAACGTGATATTACAAAGATAATATTAAAATATTTAAAAATTGTGAAAGGTTCAGTTTAAAACTGCTATAATATAAACAATATTGATGATATGTACTATAAAATATTATGTTATGTCTATGGTCGGTCCCAGTTTCTAACACAGTTTGGGATTGGTCTGCTTCCCTTAAGACAAGAGAACTGTAGTTTCCTAAATGTTACCTAGTTTACCCTGAGCTTTAATTTCAAGAAAAAACAATGAAAATCATTGCTATTCAAGTTTGTACGAAGGATGATACCAACCTCCTACAGTATCTTCTGTCGCGAACGCAACGAACAGAACGACACAAGCGAAAGGCAACAAAACTTTCATTCTTCACAATTTGACGAGGACTCGAAAAAATATCCTGTGAAAAAATGAAAACTTTTTAAAACAATTAAATTCTTAAAATATACCCTCGTAATATAAAATTCACTGAATGAAAATCTTAATGAGTACGACAGACTGACATTTTATTTTTCTATGTATTTAATGAAATTTTATCATCATTAAATACGAATTCTGAGGACGGCTTTGGAATAAACAAGTCTAACAAGTTAACATATTTTATTGATTTTAAAAAACACAATTATAAGTCACAGTTATATCTCGCTTTTGGGTGTGTGAAAGAGATTGATTTGTAGATGGTCAAAAATAAATTGGAATTGAAGGGGACAAAGACCGAGCTACTAGTAATCAATTTACGAAATCGTTTATGCCCTGTTGTAGAATATATAGACCTGCAGTTATCCTGTGAGAACTTTCTAACATCCCTAGGTAAAACTCGTAATGACTAAGGGATCGATGGACCATGCCTTCGCAGTTTGTATTCATGTACTGAAAAGTATTCATATGTGAGTATTCATTGTATTCATATGTGAGATTTCCGTTCTGGAGGACAGAATTATTTTTGCAGATTGCATAATCACAACTTGGTCTGCTCAATCCAAGATTAATGAAAATTAATAATAGGAAAGATTATTATTTAATCGAGGGGTCACATGTTAGCGGCAGCTGCGAATGGTATACGAAATACGTTTAATGAAATACGCACACAAAGGATATGTCTTGGCTGCATATTTAATACTGGTTTATAAAACAAATATAGAACTAAATAACATGTGTTAAATTAAACGGCAAAACCCGGATGACAGTAATCACCCCAGTAAACTAGCTGGGGTGTTCATATGAGAAATTTTTCATCTGAGAAATTGATGAGAGTTGAGAAGCGAAAGTTTGCATGAGAGTTTTCCGTACTCTCGCGTCCGATCAAACGAGAACAATAAATAAAATTCAAACACACTTCGAATATTATTATCTCGTAAACTCGTTTTTTGAACAAGACAACAAATTCAGGGTTGTTTCAACAGCTGAAACAACAAGATGTTACACTAATTTCGTTATCTTATAAACCTATGCTAATTTCCTCGACTGCGTGTTACTGAAAAAATGCTTTTTCATGTACATAAATGAAGAAAGATACTAAAATCGCTATGATGTTTGTGTTGCATTTCATTGTGAATTATGACTGAAATGCATGAGTGAAATGTATACAAGTTTTGCAGGCACCAATTATACAACTTCATCGTAATCTCGGCAAGCGCGATGGAACACTGCATATCGTTGCAGTGTGTTTGCAGATATATCAGTTTCGTGACTCTGAAGTGGTGCTGAAGAAGTTAAAATGATTTACCAATAATGACTTTCGCGTTTCTCTATGACGTTTTAACTCAGCCACTGCAACACAAAGGCCCCACAAACACTTCATTTGGTACTTATCATAATAAGTATGCATGAACGCTTGCCTACCATAAGCCAGTTATCGCTGTGAGAACTTTTCTGACACCCCTGGCTAAAAATCGTATAAAGACTAAGGGAAACTGTACCCTTTTGTTCTACATGAAATTTCCGTTCTTGGGGGCTGGCCTCCCATTCTTTCTACCACAGACTGCGTAATCATAACCTGGTTGGCTGAATGATCATTATCCAAGGGTCACATGTCAACGACAATCTAACACCATGAACTTCAAATGGTTTGCGAAATACGTTTTATGAAATAGGTACACAAACAATATTTTTCAGCCAACGGGCAACAGAGAAAGTCAAGGAAATAGCAGAGGTTTGTAAGATAACGAAATGTAAATCTTGTTGCTTCAGTTATTGAAACAACCTTCAATTTTGTCGGTCTTCTTTCAATATACAGCGCCCCTATGGGCAGCAGCGATTGAGCTGAATGGGCTACCCTGTAGAAATATAGTTTTTCCATTCCATAGCTCAAATCTTGGATTTACAAGACTAATTTATAATATTCGAGGTGCATGTTACATATATTTCGCGAAATTGTCTGCTGGTCAAATGAAGTACGTTTGTAGGTGGAAGGATGTAAATAATCGAGTGGAAATTTATAAACATTTATTAGACCAGCCCATCGAAGAGAAGATGGCTTTTAAACTCATTAGCATAACAATATAACTCATTATCACTCTGCCATGCAACACCATGGAAAATATCGGAAAAGGGAGTCCTCAGTTAAATCATATTGCAGCGCCCATAGAAACAATATAACTATGATAACGAACAATAAGAAACGTGAATACATTGAACAACAATTAAACATAGAACAGAACGATATCTGTTTTTTCAGCAGTTTATATCAGCCATTAGTATAATTACATAGGTGATTATTGAAAATTCTCCACGCTGATTGGTTGCCGTTGAGGTGATTATTACGCGATAATCACCTAAGCGATTTTCAAAATGGCGGCCGAAGCCTTTTTGTCAATTAAATGATGAAGAAATGTGTATTTTCTTATTTTTTTCCCAAATAATCACCTATGAAATTATACTAAAACAATTATTCACCTCAGGCTTGGTGATTATCGTGAATAAAAACCTCGACTTCGTCTCCGTTTTTATTCACCGATGATCACCTCGCCTTCGGCAAATAATTGTTAATTAATACTCTAGCTATAATAAGTTTCCAATATGCAAATATTAACAAATGTAAACAGGGACGCCGGAGAGGCGGGCGCGGGGGGGGGGGGCAAGTACCCCCTTGCCCTTTCCTAAGGGGCGCAAGGGGGGCAAAGGTAGCCTTTTAGCATAAATATTATTGGCGTAAAAGTATGGGGAAATGAGGCCTCACGTCTAGAGTTCGAGTACGCTTCTTATTTTTTACTTTCAATAATTGTTTTTTCTTGTCAAATTTAATATTTTTGGGGTAAATATTATTTTCAGGTTTATACATCAGTTTGATCTAGACAAGGCGCGCGATCAATGACAAGGGTTTGGAGTTACTGTTAGAAGACAAACGCTATATGTTACAGCACATGATACTCTGAAGAACTAAAGCAAATGCTATAGTTTTGAAGGCTGAACGGATTTATTGGACAATGGACGGGAAAATGATTTCTACTCTGTCCTCAGACGTATTTAAGAAAGAGAAACTATCGTTTTTCGTCAGGATATGCACATCTGAATACGAAGTTTCTGACGTCTTTGTGGGAATTTTCTAATGCACTGAAGGTCTATCAACTAACACACTTCTGAAATATGCGAAAGATATTCTCCTCAGATCAATATTGGACAACACCAAAATAGCAGCGATGGGCTTTGACGAAACTTTGGAAATCATCGAAATCCCATTAAAAGGGCGTGGCTACGTATTTTCTATCGACTGCCCTTCATGCTCGCATTGCCCCTCCTGCTCTTTAACGCTCCGGCGTCCTTGATTGTAAATATATCTATATCACCTTTTTAGAACTTTGTAAACATACTGTAATTTAATATTAGAGAAGGTGGGTATTTTTAAGCATAAGTAATAATAATAATAAAATCTGAATACAGCACCTATATACAATCGCAGTTTTTCGACATCTGATTTCTTTCAATGATCGCTGAAATGTCTAGACATTTATGGGTTTCAAGACAGCAAACCAGCTCTGTTAATTCATACACGACAATATACGAACATCAATCCTGAATGATAAACGTACCTGTAAATAGTATATTCTGTAACTGTTGCTCTTGATAAGATCCAGGTAAAGCTCAGAAGTTCTGAAATGCAGGACACCTTCGCCAAGATTTTATAGTCTCACCTGCGACCTTGTTTTTATTTCAATTTAACAGATTATAATCCACATAATCCCACTGCAACCACTTAATCCGCTCTTGAATCCCTTAGTTCTTTTTATATTCAAATACACGTAAAATTTCTTCCGCACGTACGGAAGAAATTTCTTCGCGGTCGGTGGGTGTGGTTCAAAAATGAGACCGACCATGAATCTAGATCGAATTTTAAGTTTCAATCTAACTTATTTTCAGTGTCATTTTAAAGGACTTTTCACTCAAAGCCTGATTCCCGTATGGCCGTTAATGGTCGTAAGAATAGAGTCACGATCTTTCTCGACGGCCAGTTTCATAATACTTTATACAAGTAAACCACATCTACCTGTATAAATCATGTGTATTCTCTAGTTGTAATCACTCCGCGTATTTTCAGTTCTAAAATGTTGTAGTTTGGCTGATGAGAAAGATCGTGACTCAAGCTTTACGACCGTTACGACCATATGGAAACCAGGCTTAAGGGGCAAATCAGTGACGAAGCTAGCTTTGGCAACTCGTCATTTTATGCTACACAACGTTTGCCTAAAATTGATTGCCGTATGCGAGATGCGACCTGCTTACAACTTGAGTTGCACTGTGTAAATCTAGCACTCGACTTGCCTATACGTTGTCGTGTAGTGGAAATTGGCCTTATCAAAGCTGCCCGCTAAGCGAGGCAACATAGTAAGCGAGATTCCAGTGTGTAATAATTTTTATAGTAAAAGTACCGTGCGTTTATATGGATCGACAAGCGGGATGGCCAGATGTGATCTCGCTTATCAGGGTGAAAATTTCTCCACATATGGGCTGGTCCTTTTGCCGGGAAGAAACTTCAACGATTCTGGCGCGCCCAAGCTATTTTTAAACTGTTTCTGTCAAGACAATATCAAAATAAACAATGTCAAAACAATGTCCCGGCAGGCGCGATAATTTTTTTTCATTTCCAAGACTACGGCTACGTTTACATTGTATGTCGGATAGCAACGTAAAAAACACCTTTAGAAACGCTATTTTCAGACGAATTATTGCAACGGAGAGATCATTTTTAGCTCAGCTTCTGAAAATTGTACAGTCCATATCGAATAGCTGCTTTTTCATGCCGCTACGGAAAGCTACGTGGCATAGTGTAAACGTAGCCTAGCTAGGTGCACGCTGTGCTTGAGCGGTTTGAATACGGCGGAGAGGGAAAACTCACAAATTAGCTGTCGTGTTCACGCTACGCTGGAGCACAGATGAGGCTGGAGGGAAATTGTTTGAAAACATCACTTTTAATTTGCCGTATCAAATTTCAGCACGGTTTCGAAACGGAACGAGATCAAAACGGAGCGTTTGGCGGCTCACGTGAACAGAAACGCCGTTACTTTTTTGTACGGCTTGCAAACCAAGCATATCAGGTCTCAAAAACAGTTTTATTTAATTTAATTTTTATGCTCATTTTGAAATATTTTGGGTTTACATGAATGCTAATTCAATTTGTAAACAAAATAGGAGTTTTCTCTCTACAATTTCTGAAGGTTTGAACAATGCCAATCATTAAAAATTTGAATAGCATGACTGGTCAGCCATCCTGATAGCATGACAGGACATAGCTAACTAGCCACTGGAACGAAAAGGCAAAACATTTTACATTATCTTCCAAATAGGAATTAAAAAGTAGGGCTTTAAAGGCGTTACCAAAGGAACGAGATATATTGTTGTGCATGTGATATTATGTTTTAGTTGGGCACCCTGTATGTCAAACAGAGAAAACGTTGAAAATTTGAAGTCAGAGGTACGCCATTATATACAGTATATAAACTGTTTAAAGAAGCTGTTTTAAATTACCAAGAGCAGAAAATCGTGCGCTTTACAAAAATATTTTAATTTCTTAATAAATCAATATTTAGAATTATAATTATTATATGCACTCGGTCAATATTTACGCCTCCTTGCGTTCAGCTTAGTGCTAGAGCATTCAAATTCTAACAATACGTTATTTAAATCGGTTATTTTTTGTTTTTTTGGACACCGTGTAGAGATTCAAATTTGACTTCCATAGTTCCACTACCGCACTAGCTGCATTAAGCAATCAGATGCCTTTGCCACAGCTAATTCATGAAATGTTGTCTTCGGCAAATCTTAAACTCTGAATCTTAAACCTTAAACTCTAAGCGTGCAAAGCATAGTGGAAGCATCATTCAATCAGTTTAGAAATGATATATGGGGCGCTTTTCTTAGAAACGTGGTAATATCTCCTTACTAGAGCAATTCCTTTACAAAGAGCTGTAATATTTAACTGCTGAATTAGCTTCAAACTTGTGCTCCCATTAAGCCTTTTGCACTCAGAGTTTAATGTTTAATGTGTAGATTTAAGAAGGACAACCTTTTTTTAGTTAGCTGTATATCCAAGTAACCAAGGTATTTGTAGAAGTAGCGGTAATGGCTGTAAAATTGAATTTTTCTAATTTCTGTTCTTCAAGTGGTTGAAAGCAATGGTCGAGGCTACATTTTCAGAAGCAGAATCATTGTGAATGTGAAGCAAGTCCGACTCCTGAGAGAGGTAGGGGGCAATTGCACACGTAGTTACAGCAAATCACATTGGAAAGCCGATTCATTTTAATTTAGCAAATTATAATCTATATAATCCCACTCTAATTACTTAATTCCTCAGTTGTTTTTTTTATATTCAAAAACCCGTAACAATTTCTTCCGCGCTGGCGGAAGAAATTTCTACGCTATGAGTGGGTGTGGGTGTGATCCAAAAATGAGACCGACCATGAAACTAATTACCGATAACCAGTTATCTAGTTGTTAGATTTCATTCGACTTACTGAGAATTAGGTATATATATATATATATATATATATATATATATATATATATATATATATATATATATATATATATATATATATATAATTTCGCTTACCTCAAAATTCCGCAACAGTCTGTTTCATCAGTAAAGAATCTTCAGGCAGTATGACCTATATATCGCAGTTTGAGCGCTCTGGCATGGTTTTGATGTCCCACAATCGAGAGGCATCAAAGGTAACTGTAAAATAGCAGTTACTTTCATCCTGCTTATCAGCACTACACTGATGAGGCCCATAAGGCCGAAACGGTACCGTCTATAAATATATATATATATATATATATATATATATATATATATATATATATATATATATATATATATATATATATATATATATATATATATATATGTATATATATTTATTATATACATGACAAAATTACTGCAATCTGATTGGTTAAGAGGAGTGCAATTATTTCATTAATTGCACTCTCCAGGAGTGCAATTAATGATTTTCGTGATGGCTGGGGGGAGCGGGAAATCAAAACAACAAAATCCAATATGGCGGCGAAATTTAGCTCATTATTTCTAACAAATGTGGACGAATTTAACTGAATTTTGGCACAAGAATGAGTTTAAGAAACATTGTATGGCAAAAAGAGCCTGTGGAAAATACCTGGAAACATTTTTAAGAAATAATCTTGGCGGAATACAGCGAAACGTGACTATATAAGTTTGAATTACTTTGAAATACAATTTATAAAGATTTTCTTAAACTAAAATATGTTGTTTGAATTTGAATCTTGTGTTCTAGTTTAAGTTATGTGCCTTTGTGAGTTTATAATCATTTTCCAAGTTTGTTTATACTAAATTGCTTACAAAGGAATTAAAAACTCTTGACAAAATGCAGTTGAAATATAAAGAAAGCGATTTTGTCATGCATATAATAAATAAATAATCACACGGGCAAGTCGTGCAATTAATGATTAACACTACTCGTGATATTTGAAAAATGTGCCAAATTGCACTCGCCTCGGCGGCTCTTGCAATTTTGGCACATTTTTCAAATATCACTCGTAGTGTTAATCATTAATTGCACTGCTTCCCGTGTGATTACCTATACATATATATATATATATATATATATATATATATATATATATATATATATATATATATATATATATATATATATATATATATATATTTAATTATTTTAATCTATTAACATTATATAGTATTTTAATCTACAGGACAATAAATCAATTGCATGTTTTGCATATTTTTATATACATTAGCATTTTTATTGTAAATTTAGTATTTTAATTAGTTTCATATAAATAGGAGGAAGTATTATTGTAAAAAACATTCCACTGAAGAAGCCGTAAAAGGCGAAACGTTTGGAAAATATACTTTGTATATATATATGTCTGAAGAAATCTTACCCTTTAATGCACGAGGCACTTCCTATGCATTAAATTTAATGAAAATTGGTGAAAATGCTACATTAGCAACTAGTTTTCGATTAGTAAAATTTTTTTTGAAAAAACAGCTATCCAGGGGGGGTGGGGAATTTTGTCCAGTATACTGGACAACGTGCATATTAGGAAAGAAATTGTCAAAAACCATTGAACAAATATATAAAAGAATTTAATTACAGAGTAAAACTTTTTGCTGTATCAAGTACACTAACTACCAACCTACAACCCATATAATTTACTTTCCATGAAAATTTAAGAAACAAGTGCTCTTAGTGACACATAAGTACACATTGCACTTGCTGGACATAAACATTGTTTTTTTCTTGCAACCGTCCATTTTGCATCTCTGCATGTGCATTGGGCATGTCTAGGAGAATTGGCCAATGGTCATATTTATCATATCTTATAGCTTCTGGGATATTTGATGCCTTCATTCTCTTCTTTGGTGGTGGCGGTGGTTCAGGCTGATCTTCGTCCGAGTCGTCGCTCTGTGGCTTTCCGACCATGAGGGTGACACAAATTTCAGTGAGGAAATCCAAGTAGCTTTTTAATCCTCCCATCTCCTTGTATATGATCCACGCATTCACTGCACATTGGCTTATCAGGTGCAATCCAATTCGCTGATACCACTTTCGAGACCTATATTTTGTGCGATACAGGGCCAACATCATGTCGGTCTTGTCAACACCACCCATGTAGTTGTTATACAACTCAACTGAAGCAGGTCGTTCAACACTTGCAGTGGCCTTCTCCTTGCGGATGTACCGGGTACATTCTCCAACTGGTTCTTTTCCAATAAAATTGGATATCATCAGGACTCTTCTGCTGTCGTACCATGATGTTACGATAACCGATCTTTCTCTATTTACATTTTGTGCTGAAGAACCTCTGCCACTCTTCTTCAACTCGCTTTCACTAGGTAAAGGACATTTCCTGGACCTATTGGCATTCAATGTTGCCAAAGCCCAAAAACCTTTCCTAGCTAAATATTCCATTAGTTCTGGGCTTGAAAAGAAGTTGTCAAAGAAAAGTTTGTGCTTATCTTCTTCAAGCTTCTCAATCAAGCGCAAGACAACAAATCCACTTTCGCCGCACTTTTCTGGTGCATTCCACCCATCTGGAAGACCAGTTTTCCCTTTCTCTCCATCCACTTCAAAAGTATAGACATACCCAGAAACACCAGCAATGGCCCATAGCTTATAGCCCCACTTTTTTGGTTTCTTTGGGAGATAACGCTTCAGACAACTGGCGCCTTTGAATGGGACTAATTGCTCATCGACAGCAACATAGGTTTCTGGGATGACAGCTTCAAAGAACTTTTCTCTGATGTAGTCAACAAGTGGCTGAATCTTATAACACTTGTTGTAATCTTCACTTTTACTGGCAGGGATCAAATTGTTGTCATTATAATGAAGTAGCTGCATGATCTTGGCAAATCGATTTACTCCCATCGTGTTCGCAATAATCTCAACTCTAGTGTTGTTTTGCCAATACATTCGTCTATTTGGCAACTTCAGAATACCCATATACAGAACAATTCCAAATGCTTTCTTAATATCTTCAACCGTGATTTCATCCACCTCTTTGGCATTGCTCTTGTTTATTGACAGAGATGTTGCGTATAGTTGAGTTTGTTCCAGGATCATGTCCAACAATTCACTTGTAACAAACAAATTGAAAAACTCAATTGGTGAGCTATTCTTTGAAAGACTATCTTCCAAATCTGGATTAAGCTTTAGTTTCCTTTCATCAATTTTTGATTTGGTTGGAATTTTCCAGGTTTGCTTTCCCTTCAACAGCCATTCGTACTCTTCTACACGACTAGATGATGGTGCTTGATCCAGAACCTCTTCCTCATCACTCTCACTTTCTATGATAAGTAAATATAAAAAATATATACTCAATATTGAATGTTTAATATGTCTAACTTAGCTAGGTGATGATAATAATATTCTAACATTTGGTAGGCTTACCCGAAGAAGATTCTGTGGTGTCCTCCCCAGACTCAATATCAAATGCCTCTTCATCACTTCCTTCTGATGAAGCTTCACTAACATCTGCAGTTGGCAAAGATATAATATTTGCAGGAGGTCTTCGAATCCCATAAAATGATCTAAATAATGTATACAAACAAACTAAGAAAACGTAATACTGTTCTTTTCTTCAACAAAAATAATCAGGTTATTAGCAGTTATCATATTACACAACATATTGATTCCATAAATGCACGAAGTCCAGTACACTGGACAACCACAAAATACGAATATTTTTCGTAAAATATAAAAGATTGGCAAATAAAAATAACTTATAATCCTTATATAAACCCTCTACTATGTATAGGAATAATTGTTATCATATCTCCATACTTATTATTGCCTTGATAAACGTTCAAATTCAAAAAACTCACCTCGTACTGATGGTCGCTCTTGACGCCATCTTGAATGCCACCGAATAAAAGATGACTCAGCATGTTATGGTTCCACTCAAGCGTGACATCCCCACGCGTGTATAAAAAACACGAATCGCGAAATTCCACATTTCTAAGTTGCGCAACACATCAAAACGAGATGTCCAGTGTACTGGACGTCGTGCACTAAAGGGTTATAGCCAAGTTCATACATGCACTATCCAGACATGGTACCTCACACCAATAAGCTGAATAATTCTTTTTCCAGAACTGGCCCAAAAATATGGAATAGCATTCCATGTGACTTACGTAATTTTGAGATGAATAAATTTAAGAAAACATTACATAAAGTATTATTTTCTATATTTGCAAATGAGGAAGATTATGTTGATAATATAACAATTAGATAAATTCAGCTAAATTCTTCTAAGATAAAATATTATTATTGCATATATTTTGAAACTTATATGTCATTTTATATGTTAATTAAACTTGTATGTCATTTTTATATTTTGAAACTTATATGCCATCTCTATAATTAACTCGTAGTATAGTCTTCCAGTTGTCTGCCTCGAATAGCTTTCGCTACCTGCAGACAACTGTTAAATTTTTGTGTATTTTTTCTTTTGATTACAATTACTGTTACAATGAGGAGGACCGCGGCGTGATTTTTTCATTATTGATACTGTTTGCATTATTTGACACTGATTTTCGCGAAATATATCAATTGTTACGATTGATGGTGTTAATGTGTTATCAAACTTTGTTACAAGGTTGTTTTGTTATTCAAATCTCATACAGACACAGTCATGATATAAAAATATGTTACGATACAAGGTTGTGACAGTATCAGCTATATCATGACTGTAGAAGACTTCAGGTTGGAACAACCTTAATTGCAACAAGTCCGATATAAATATCAACAAAGTTGTTACAAGTTGTTAACAAGTTCTTCCAAACTTGTTAACAACTTCGCTTAGGACAAGTAATGGGAACACAACTTGTTACGTGGACGACTTGTTGGCAGACTCGCTACAAGATGTGAGATTTTTGCGTGTTTGTTTTCAAAAAATTAATTAAAACAAGCAAGCAACCGAAAATAACTTGGACCGCTGCAACCACGACAAAATTAACTGGACATCTAATAACGGCCGAATATTTATAGCACCATTGCAATTTTTCCTTTAAACAATATGGCGGACAAGGAAGCAGCACTGATATACACTAAGACTGGATAGAGCATCCGGTGTTCAGAGTGAAGACGGAATTGATGTGACGGCTAGTGACGGCCGTCGTTTCAAACGCTTATTTTCTTCTCTTGGACCGAAACAAACCTTGTTTCAGGAAAGGAATAAATAACATCATGAATGCCTCAAGAAGTAAATTTGATGTTTTTAACCCTGGAATCCCACAGGAAACAGAAATTTTGCGTCGTAATAATGAGTGAAACTGTGCGAGGACTGAGGATGTGAACGCCAGACTCGTCAATGGAGGCCAAAATGACAAGGATTAGATCATATTAGGAATACTGATTCAAAGTACAAAGCAGCTTGACCAACTAAACAAATTTGTTAACGGCGATATTTACTGCTGTATTAAAATAGGTAAGTTTTGCATTAACACGGCCTTTTTATGGCTTGTCAAAACTTAAATCGTGATTCATTTAGTGCTTGTTTATTACTAGAGTTTGAGTTATATGAAACTTTATCAATTTGTGTATGGCACTGCAGACGATAACTGAAATTTTTTTTGACTCCCTCACATTTGATACATTTGAACTAAATGGATCACCCCATGTGGTCATCAAGTTCTGTGAACAATGAAGGCACATTAGATTACCCTGATATTTTAATTGCAGCAGTTGGGAAGACAGAATGCTGACGTCCTAACAGTCAAGAACATTGCAGCACTCATGGCAGAAGATTTCCTTGTGGACTGTTTTGGCAGTCGATGCTCTAATGTAATAGTTGCATGGAAGCTTATTTGTATTCAAAGATATTGTATTCAGAGATGCTTTGAGAAATAAACCTGTGAATAGTAATACTGGTCAAATTAAAGCTGCCAAATTTAATTACCATCTTATTTGCTTATTGTTTTGACTACCGACTACCTACTATATGGAATGTTCATGCAAATTTACATTTGTTCATTCATTCCTGAACATATACTCCCTTCACTATTATCTCTTTAGGTCTCATCTCCCAATGTACCTGTTTAGTAATTTTATCACAAATACTTCCTTGGCCTGAAAGTATTCAATCTCATGAAACAAGGCAGAAGGTTACTTGCCAGGGATGGATCCAGCATGATCTGGTAGGGGGGGGGGGATGCTCTTCCAGCTCTGGTGCCGAGTTGTGTCGGTCATGTGTGCCGCCCACCCATCAACGTGCTTCACTATTGCAGAGTCTATCTTGACTACTGTATTTGAATTGTAATTGTGGTTCACAGTTCGCTTATCATCATGTTAGTACTATAATTACTGTATCTAATTTTGTCTCTAATGCTATTTTGCTTTATCATGAAAAATAGCACCCCTTCTGGCCAGGGCTAGGGGGTGCACACCCCCAGTAAATCCATCTCTGCTATTGGCTATTAACTGCTAAACATTCACAAGAACAAGGCTTCTGGGTCAATCAGGATTTTGAGACATGATTTATTTTCTTCATTTTGACCAGCTAAATCCACAACACTCTGAATCTACGATATTTCTCCATTATTGAAATGGTAGAAATACAGATTAAAAATACAGTTAGTATTGACAACAACACAAGTTGATAAAGATATTTAATGTAATATAAACTAACACAACAACTAATAATAACTTACTGACCGAGAGTGAGGGCAGTACGGGAAAATATCCAACCGAAATACAGTCTTGCTGTATTGACCGAGTGATAGCGAGGTCAATACAGCAAGACCGAGGTTGGATATTTTCCCGTACTGCCCGAACGGTTGAGGTCAGTAAGTTTTTTATTATATGGCATTGTACGTTTGTAAAAAATGGAAGAAAAGTTCACGCGAGGGCAAAGTACAAAGTCCGAAACAGTTTTTAGTTAGTAAAACTGCTCTACAGTACTTTTTATATAGAATACTACTACAGTTTGGATAGTATTTCAAGAAAAATACCAGGCATTTCGTCATTTAATCAAAGAAAACAAATATGAAAACAATAAAAATCAATAAAATTGCAAAAACAAGTACGTTTTTGGTTCCTTCGTCTCAAATTTATGTCTCTTTTTATCTAACAAAAACAGAAATTTTCAAGGGAAAAATTATAAATCTGTGGCTGTTTTAGTTGTATTTTTCATTTAGGATGATGTCAAATTCCTCCTGGCTATCTGCAGATAAAATTTGCAGCTCTTCGTATTGTCAAAACACAACTATTCCTGACTGCTTTTATAGTTATAAACTTTCTAAAATTTACCTTGTAATTTTGACTTTCGCTAACAAAAACGTATGGAGAAAGTTCTTTAACCACAGCAGTTGCTGCTCTTTTTATTTTAGGTTTATTTTTCTTCGTTTTGAATAGTTTTGAAAGACTTTTAGACACTTTTTGCTGTTTGAAACACGGCCCTCGTCGCAGGGCAATAAAAATTACGTATTGGCCGTGGGCAATACGTGAAAATCCTGCCTCGTCAGCAGCCAATCAAATTGCGCGATTCATCAAAACAAATGCTTGCCATATAATAAAGGTGCATATTGACTGTTGAACTCTTGATGATCCACTGATGGGAAAAACTTCATAGTATTTACAATCTTGTGTTGAATTTATACAGTCTTCAGTACAACTGAAATACAATATACAAAAATTATAGTGAATATTTTCAAACCAATTTCAGGGCTTTGGCCACAATATAAATACATTGTACACATTTCACTTCATCAGACAATATCAATGACATGGCTTTCTGTCTGTTTCGTTTCATCCTACAACTCAGCCACCCTGCATGAAACCTCCAAACCGAATTAGATTGGCCTGAGTGCGCATTTACTCCACGCCAGATATATCTGGAGTGAGGTTACAAATTTGCTGGTGTATTGGTGTGTGAGATCACTAAAAAAAAAGTGATAAGTGTAACCATAGTTAATAGAGGACAGAGTTTGGAAGGCCGGCAAACTTCAAAGGCTTTCGAGCAAATTGATTTCAGATGTTGGAAAGGTACGTCCCGTGACATTTCGGGTGCATCAAATTCAGAAATTACTATAGCGTAGTATTACAGAAATATGATATTGTGCTTATAAATTTTAAAATAAGGCATTGTTGTTCTTGTTATGGCTTCGACAAGTTCGACATACGATTCAGAAAGCAAAATTCACCCAATTCTGGGTGCTGGAGACGCAGATACAACGACGGAGGCGATTTTCATCAAACTATTTAGCTGCTGCAAATCAACGCGGATGAATTAACTGAAGAAATATCGCGTTCAGTTGAAGAAGTAAGTCCTTTATACTGTGTCCAATTAAACAATATGCAGTGAGGTGCCTTAGACTTAATATTTGACTTATATTTGTCGTTTAGATTGAAGGATTAAAGCAATTCCCGTGCGAATATCGACGCAGTATTACAAGCACTCGACAAATTCTACAGCTAGTACTTCCAAAGGGAAAATAAAAACCCATGTTATATGACTTATCACGCATATGAGAAGGCATTGTCGATCATTCGAGAGGTAGGGAAAAGGAAAGAATATTTTCATCCATGCAGAGAAGATAAAGTCGTGCTTTTGATGCTGGTGAATATGCCCGAACGGTTGACTTTCCTATTACCAGCAGATATTCTAAAGTTATTATAAACACTGAAGAAACTGCATGCTTTAATACCAGTAAATATCTTAATACTGTATATACTGTATATAGACAATATACTGTAACCTAGATATGAATGTCTTAAATAGTAGGCCCTAAGGCTTATGTCCTATTGTCAATTACAAGTCCAGATATTGACCAATATACAGTGATTCAATGTCTACTAACATGTGATTTGTTACTTTTGATCATTCTGTCACATCAAAATAGAATGTTATTCCAAGATTCCATGATATTTCATGCCCATGCCACAGTTTCCAAGACCAAGTCTTATAATATATTAGACAATAGAGATATCAAAGGAAATATCATACAGAGGAAATATCAAATTTTGATATTTCCTCTGTATAGTACAATATTGACCTAAGGGTATTAAACTTAGTTCTTATTCCTCTCCAAATGCTTTGTAGACCAACTGTTGGATGCCAGAAGATTTTATCTATGTGCAAAGGATTATATGCCCAGAAATATTTTTTAATGTTTGTATTCTGCTAGTAATTATCAGTGAAATCAGAAGAGTTTGGACCACCCAGCTTATGTTGCTGGGGAGGGGCCGTCAGCCCTGTGGATACCAAATTCATGACTTAATGATATTGCTAGAATTGCTGAATCGTGCTTTAGAAAGCACACAAGAATTAAGGCAAACCTACTTCTTTACACGTTGATAAAGTTATTAAGAATGTCCAAGCTCCTCCATTAGCAAAAAGTTTGTGGAATGACATTATTGAGCAATCTAATAGCATTGCAGTATCAAAAGAATGCCAGTATGTCCTTGTGTTTTGAGAATATTGGTAAACTGTATGGCTGTTAAGTTTCAAATTTTGCCATTTGTCGTGCTCCAGCCCGATTTCTGGTTCTGAAAGGCCCGATTCTCAGTCAAAGAGTGCATGCCAAGCAGGCTGGTCATTTCATTGTTTAACTACCCCACACTCAAAGGGCACTTTTTGCATCTTCTGAAAACTTGGGGGGCCTTGGCCCCCTGGTTCCTATGCCCCTGGTTGACAGCCAATTTCAGATGTGAATAGTGTACTTATCCACTACGTCAGTGTGCTCTGATTCTAGCCGTAGTTGTGTCTCAAACCATGATAACTCAAAGTTGAGCCTACCAATGTCTTGTCTATTTGAAGTGAAACAAAATTTTGTGTAATAGTGATTTACTGTATATATTAGTATAAATTTTTACAAATTATTCAACTAAGGTAATATATTAATTGTTCTATCTTATTGTTCACCTATTCATTTATAATCTGTTTTAATAATTATTTTATAACATATGTACAAATTATTGCATATTACTCTTTTGAAGCAGTGCTGTCATTAAGTTTACAAGTAAGTGGCCGAAAAATGATTGAACATTGAAGGCACAAGACTCCTAGAGGGGTCTGGGTGCATGCCCCTAACCCTGAAATCTAAACAATTGGAAATGCCATTCCCTGCATTTTGGAAGGTATTTTACAGAGTTCTTAAGATTACAAAACATCCTATCAAAGCCTGACCTGTTTGAAATCATTTAATCTTTTGTTTTAATTTTGATGTTCTGACTAGAGGAAGTAAAAGGTTTGTTTATTGCTTCACAGTTTTGTTTATATGAACTTTGTTCAGACAAAAGTAGGCAAGCTACAGGCCCTTAATGACAGCTCTGGGTACAAAAACCCCACAAAAGTTCTCACTAGATTACTTCTGTTTTATGTTATGGCAAGGCCTTTTCTAGTCCACCATACCATTTACTCCTCTGACCAGTGTGACGACCAGCAATGTTACCTGGCTCCAATTGTCGATTAAAGGTAGGAATAGCACCAGCTACAAGCCTTTTGCAGGTGGGAACTAAAGCAGAACATAAAATATCTGATTATATATATAGTAAGTACTGACTTAATTTATACAAGTATTGTTAAGATAGTAATTATAACAAAATTCACAGCAAACAAGATTTATAATAACTGTAAATGGGGCTTTCATATACTACAACATGGCCAAACAAAAATCCTGTTACTTTATTATGCCAGTTTCTTGCTATTAAAATAGCCTTTGAATATTGTATAATACTTTGTTTACTGTATGCGAAAATGTTTCTACTGTCCTCAGTGACAGTGTCCTGAATATAAATATGTATACCTTCATTTTATGAACACAAGGATTATAAACTGTTATATAAATATGACCTAATGACCGAAACGCACTTTTATGCAAATCATCAATATTTAATATATTTTTCCTGCCCTATGACCATATGGTTAATACAAATTTGATCATTTGATATATATATATATATACAGTACTTCTGCTATAAAGTTGAAACTTTCAAGCGTTCATACCGAAATATCAATACCTCTACCAGAGAAAGAAAATAACTTACATGTTTCAGCTGGGTCTTTTGAAAGTGTCTTTCACAAACGTGAAGTGTTTGTTGAGCGATTTGATTTCTTAAACTTGCATCTATCTCTCGATCCAGCGTCCTTTGTGACAAGCCTCGCCAACGCTTCGCGAATTTTCGTCGATAAATCGTCGTCTTTTGTTGGATTTCAAAAATACTGAGGTCAAAGTGTTTTCTACTAGTCCCGCAACCATGTATGGAGCAATTTGCACCTGGTATTTGGATATTCTTTCTGTAAAAGACGTTTTTCAAGTACTACAGCCTCCTCTGTAATACAATCTCCTATTACAAATAAATTTTGATGCACCCGTATTGTCACGTGACAGAGAACAATAACATAATTTGGCCACGCCCCCAGCTTCCAAACCCTGTCCTCTATTAACTATGGTGTAACTACAGTAAGTTTGTGCATGAATTGATTGTCATACAGTATGCATATTCACTGAGTATAACTTCAAGAATATGATGTTAACAGTATATAAAACACACGAAGGTTAGCCATTTTAACATGGATTTTGGTCCCCAAAGTTAAAATCTCGAATGTATTGGCGTGGACTATCGCATATGCATGTTGGCGTATATCTCCGGCGTAATTTACATGGAATGCACCCAAGCCAGTTGTTTGTCTATTAAAACAAATTTGCCAGCCCAGGCATAAAATTTCAATTACATTTACACTGGCACGCAAACTATGACCATGTTATGCCGCTTAAAATCTACCTAGTCACTTAAAACTACTTAAATAATTGTTTTAGTACGGTAGTAAGTGACTATTTTATACTAAAAAATCATAATTACTTTGTAATCAACAGAGTATAGTGCTGTGTTCCGACGTTCGGTCGGCCCTGATCGATATTTCGACGGTCAAAAACCAGTGCTCGGTGGGTGAAAATATCAAATTATTTACCTGCGATTTAGTTTCTTTCAACATTCAAATATTCTTCATTCTTCTATGATGTGTGCTTGTTCTTGAAATATCAGATTTGACTTGATTTCTTCGCATACTTAGCGTGCATAAGGCGAAAACTTAACTCCGAAAAATGTCAGTTTACAATAGAATCTATAGTCTTTCACTCCTCAAGTGGGGGCCATTCAACATGGCGCCCGGTCTCAAAAAATGACGTACTTTCGTCTTCACTTTTTGACTGGGCCTTCTATGACTTCTATTACGATGCTCTATCCAGTCTTAGACCCCGTTTACACGGTACCGGACGAATTTGGGACCGGACGAAAATTCGTCCTTTTTCGCCTGTTTACACGCGAATTCGTCCTGTTAGGGGGTCTCAAATTCGTCTGGTTCCGTGGTTCTCGTGTGTTTACACGGCCGAAACGGACGAATTTTCGTCCGGTCACAAATTCGTCCGGTACCGTGTAAACGGGGTCTTAGTGTATATGAGGGGCCTTCTACTATTGTTTCCAGTAAACTGCGAAACGATCGTTT
The DNA here is from genome assembly GCA_902702795.2 of Paramuricea clavata. Classification (NCBI taxonomy): domain Eukaryota; kingdom Metazoa; phylum Cnidaria; class Anthozoa; order Malacalcyonacea; family Plexauridae; genus Paramuricea; species Paramuricea clavata. The sequence continues at coordinate 34,218 of CACRXK020000846.1, forward strand.
TTTAGGCAGTTTGTCAGTGACAGTTTTGTCAATTTCGAAGGACATATTTGTGTACCTCGTGATCACAATTCGTTGCAAGCGGCGTGCACGTGAAAAACTGCAAGTTTCAGTTTGACAGTTCTGACAGTTAAATGGTTTCTAATTTTAATGTCCAATCAGGTGCGTAGTTTTGATTTAAAATCCAAAACTACGCATCTGATTGGACAATAAAATTAGAAACTCATTTAATTGTCAGAACTGTCAAACTGAAACTTGCAGTTTTTCACACGACGCTTGCAGCGAATTGTGATCACGAGGTAAACAAATAAGTCCTTTGTAAAAACGGTCGTTTCACAGTTTACTGGGAACAATAGTATTACGATATTCAAAAACGACCCCTCAAACCGAGAAGCTATAACGGCTTTTCAAACTGGGGTATTTGGTGCTTGATTTATTCAAACCAGATTCAAACGATGCGTAAACACGCGACATTCCGGTCACCGCGCGAAATGTCGCGAAAACACAATGATATTCAATTCATCATGCAATGGCCTGCAGTCATATTATTTTTCAGTTTTGATATATAGGAACATGGGTTCATAACTTCATACCCCTTATCACTTGTTCTTATCTATTTTCTATTATATTGATGAATAAGTATTAAAGAGACAATAGCTTGTTTAAGACTGATATTTACAGTTTATACACCCTTTTGGTAAATGGTTGCCAATTAAAAATTCTTTTATGTGCATATAAATTGCTCAACTAGCCCGTACTCATGTTAAGATTTCAAAGGAATTTCTACCCAGAAACGAGGCTAGTTGGGCCAATTTATATGTACATAACAGAATTTTTAATCGGCAGCCATTTATGAAAAGAGTGTATACTCGATAAAGCAATGTTGTTTGTTTGTATTAATATAAATAGGATAATTGTGATTTGCTATCAAATGTAATGAGAATACTGCTAATGAGAATACTGCTAAGCGTGTATATGTTTCATGTTTCGAGTAGTAATACCCAAGCAAGTGCACCTAGATGTGTAATTTTTGACGCCATCCTGGTACGGGAGCTCCTTATTGTCCAGGTATAGCATGTGGTCAGCATGTTACATTTTCCAAAATGAAAGTTAGCTAAAATTATTGGGGGGGGGGGTCGATCGCCTCCCCCCCCCCTAGTTTCCCCCACTGGAGTCAGGTATACGAGTATCATCAAGATACTGTTCAAGGGAGGATTTTCATATTTTTTAAACGAGTGGGAAAATTTCTAGTGAGGTGAAAGCAGCACCAGTGATCGATCTTCGGCAGGTGTTGGTCATTAGGGTTAAAGACCTTCACACAAAACAGGACGCGTGAAGCGAAATTTTGGTGGGATTGAACACTTTATAAGAGGGGTTAGAGAGATTCCAGGACTGCCCCAGTAAATCTGCCCATGAAGCTGTTAGAAATTATTGGGTAGGTGAGGGAGAGGGGGAGTGGGGGTGGTGGTCACTATGCTTTCAGTTTGAAATGTTAAAACCCCCTCCCAGTGTCTACTTTTGTTGAATGTGAGGAATAATGATGCTACATGGATATATCATGGACATCTTATGAACTCCATTCACTAGCATTAGGCTGTATTCTTGTCAAACTTATGCTATGAATGACCCCATTGTCATAATCACTTCATATCTCTCCATAATAAAATGGTCAATGTTCCATCAACACCTGATATATATTTCAGAACAGTACAATTAATTTGTTTCATTTTATCTTTCTGTTTTTCAGATAGTCGACTTAAAGGTCAAGGGTATACAATTCCTACAGAAAAAGATTTGTTTCCTTGGAGGAGGCTGAATCTCATCATGTTTGGGCTTGTCTATAAGTGACAGTTTGGCTGAGCTTGTAATTGACAACAGAAAAGATCATTTTACCAAAACACACAAGCCTGTAAATGTTGAATCTGAGACATATTATAAAACCAAACAGCATCACAATGTGAACTGAAACACCACAACCTGCAGACATTGCTCAAACATTGCCCACATTGGAAAGTGTATTAAATTTGGCAAGCCATTTGGAGAATACTCATTGCATCTCATAATCCAGACTGCCCAGTAAAGCAATAATAAACCATATTTTAAACTTTATTGATACTTCATCAGTTTTACATTATTTCAAATTACACCATAGTATATATTATTGACATTAAGTCATGCCGAGGTAATATGTAAAATAAGGGTGAACCGAACCAATTTTTAAAGTTCCGGCCGGAACTGCAAAAAAGTTCTGGCCGGAACTGATTTATTAAGCCATATATAGTGAAATGTTACTTTGTCTGCTGCCAGACTAATAATGAATATAAGTATTATTACTTACAGTTTAATGTTACTGTGAAAATGGAAACATTTTGGAAATGTGGAGTCTCCTTGGTCATGTCTCCCACCTGTCACAACACCTCTCAACATATTTGGTTGGTCGATTTTTAACTCTAGTTCTGATTCAGAGCATAGAGTTCACTTTTTTAGGCCCCGAGAATTACCTAAAAATCTACTGGATATCTACCTGAAATAGCTCATGAGCAATTATTAGGGGGTGTTGCACCACTATGGCCCTGCCAAGACCTTTTATTTGGTAATAATCGTTAGCAATTAAAGATATGCTGATACCAATGTGTGACACTTAATATGACATATTTCTACCTGAGGCTCATCTTCAGAGTCAATCAAGCCCATGTCAACATCTTTTTGTAAAGGGCGGAGATATATTTTGGCATAACCAGCTGCATCTTTCAACCACCTTGCAGTTTGTGGACCACCAATATTAACAAAACCAGAATCATCTCCCCTTTGAAAAAGCAGCATTTCATATCCAGTTTCTTTCAACTTAGGAAATCTTTCCAAAATCTTGTCATGGCATTCCAAGCGGCTCATATCCAGAAAAAAATGGATAGATGCTTCACCCAGGCCAGCATTTAATAAGGCAGTTTTGTCACGTATTTTGCTGGGTGGTTTTGAGGTGGCCATTTCTGACAAAGCAACAAACTTTAAAGTACATGTTGGCTTTCGTTCTTTTCCCTTATTTGACTTTCCATTAGTACATTTCACATTTCTGCCACCAAATGAAAACAGACGCCTATGTTCTTGTGCCTGCCTCATTTGGGTTATATTTGGTTTCAGGATTTTTGAATGAGTAGATGTTGATGGCACATTTGAATGTGTTGATGGACAGCTTGTACCAGCTTGCTGTACTGATGTTCCTGATGAAGTTTGTCTTGATGGTCCAGGAAGAGTCTGCCTTGAGGGTCCTTTATTAATTAAGAATTCATGTTACAGTTAGATAAAGTTTTTTTCTAATATTAAATAAACAGAAAATGCAATGACAGTGCAAATTAAAGTGTTGTCACAGTTGTTGACATAACATGCCTCCAAAGTTCTTTTGCAAATTTTCAAAACTGTTCAGGGACCGGTCAATATTGATGGAAGGGGTGAGGGGAATTTTTCTTTCCCAAATTTTTAAAATTGAAAGCCCTCCCCTTAAAAGAGCAGAAATATAATGGTGACCCCCCCACCCTGCATATTAGAATATTTTTCTTTGAGCCCCCAGAAATACTGTACTATGAAATACTGTACTTTGGCATACAGAAATACTGTACACACCAAACCTGGGTATAAAACCTCTGTCTCATCAATATCACATGTACCTCTTCATCATCTCATCTGTTGACTCTCAATGAGGTGGTAGAACTCCTAAGCAGACAGGATTCATATTTTGATGGTAGCAATTACATGGTGCTTGTCTTTATAAATTTAGTTGTGGAGTACTGTTGATCATCACTTGATGGTGATGGTAGAATATCAAATTCCCACAACATATTACATGTAGTGAATATTCTCCTTGCCAGGGTCATCCAAGTCGAAGAACTAATACAAGATATACAAGAACAAATCAGTTTTATATATAGTCAGAATAACTTCAGGAGATACTGTATAAAAGATTGTACAAAGTCCTAATATGCCCTAAAAGTCCATATATGCCCTAAAAAGTTAAAGTGGCTTCCAAACTAATTTTTAAGCTTATGATTTTAAATCTTTATCATGATTTGAGGTTTCTGTAGTGATATTATTCCTGAAGTCGATATAATTGGTGTTATATTTATTATATATGGCAATTTTATAATACCCTATTAAAACATGGCAAATTTGATATAAATCTTATATTTATTGAAGCTGTGCGTGTTTGATGTTTCTACAAAGTTCGCTCGGATATCTATAACTTCTGTATTAATCTCTTACTGTGAAAAGCTCACCTTAAGTACCTTAAAAACACAACTAGAATGCATCATTCAGTAAACATTTGGGCAAGTTTAACTCCATTCACCTCGCTATTCACAGTTGGTAGACAAATTGCATGGCTTCTCAGCTGAAACTAACGTTAATCTTATGGCACTGCTCAACGTACACACGTTACTCCCTCAGGGGCTAGATACAAAGGCTGTGAGGACGCAACAAACATAAATCAGATGAGGTGCTTCACTGCTTCCAAAAGAGAAGCTTTAATCCCATACCAGGAAAGAAAAATATGCCTGTTAGTATTTTTTATACAAAGAATACTAATGAGGACACGGCTACAATAGATACTGCCTTATTAGTATTCTTCATATAAAAAATACTAATTAGAAGTGTTTTATCAGGTTTACTGTCGTTCCAATTGAAGTGTTCCTCAAATATTGATTCAATACATTACCTCGGGCTGACCAATTCATTTGATCAAGTTCCTCGAGATATTCATACACTTCCTAGTATAATTGTAAACTTCCTGTTGAATAGTTTGAATGCACCAATCACCTTTGTTGTTTGTGCAACTAACCAATCATAAATAGAAAGGAAGTGACCAGAAATGATCAAATACTTGGAATTGGCTCTTTCGCAGGAAGTGTATGAATATCTCGAGGAACTTGATCAAATGAATTGGTCAGCCTGAGGTAATGTATTGAAGCAATATTTGAGGAACACTTCAATTGGTACGACAATAAATTAAAGCCACTGCACGTGACATATTATGGTTGACATGCATGAATTGCCAATAAGCTTACGAATTATTAATGAGTGTTTGAATTAGATATAATGGTTAAACATATCGAGGTTGTTATACGGTACACCCATATTTTCAAATCTACCATACTTTGCTACAATATCACATGTATACCTCTTCATTACTATCCAGTCATGCATATAATATAAAGTTATAAACAAAATGTAAAGCGTAACAGCTAGTACGGTGAACGTACAGATTTCCCCATCTCAAATAATGCTAATGTTGGGATAGTAGCGTTGTAGGCCACAGAAAAAATATGGCCAGTAAGCCTCCCTCATGCACCACCCCATGGAAAATGTGCATCCCTCCTTGCAGATGAGGCCAGATCTGCCCCTGAGTTTGCACTAGCTAGGCTCAAGCCAAGGGTATGCAAAGATAGGAATACAAAACAACTGTAAGCCGTTTTCAACAAGACATCAGGGGCACAATAATACAACCTAATAAAACATTCCTGCTCGTTCATTAAACAGCACTTCAAGCATTCTGAGTATTTTCTTGTGAACTCACAAATCAATTAAATCCTTTCAAGAAATTGGTGTGTGCGAACAGTAGTAGTTCCGCTAATCGCCATTTGAAAAGCAGAAAATATATGGTTAAACAGACTTGTTATGGCACGCTGGACTTCTCCAGGGGATGCTATACACCACTAGGTGGAGTGTGTTGCCCCATGGTAGATCTGTCCCTTTATCGCTAGACTTATCAGCTATGTGCAGCTTGGCAAACTCTAATAGACTTATCAGCTATGTGCAGCTTGGCAAACTCTATAACATGTGACTATATTTACATGAGCAAATTCCCCCAGTGTGCAGTTTGTGTTTTGAGAGTTTTCTTTATGTGTGCCTTCAGCGTCGAATATTCAACATGTTGAATTGTTTTTGGCACTATATATAGTGACGATTTCCTCCCAGTATGCGCACAGGAAAAGCAAACAGCTTACAATATTATGTGAATATGCATGCTTATTTTTCACCCTGCTCGGTTTCCTTTGTTCTTGTCGGGGAATATATTCAATATTCTCCTCTAATCAATTTCCGTTTAATAATCCCCTCTAATATTCACCTGCAATTAATAATCCCCTCTAATATTCACCTGCAATCTCTTTGCAGCACAAAAAATGAGAAAAAACAACATCGCAAAAGTAATATGGCATTGAGAATTATTTCTTTTCTGACTCATTAACGCGACCTCGCAGTGTGAAAAATAAGTACGTTATTTTGAGACACCTCGGGGATATGTGTTTATTCACCTCGGCGCTACGCGCCTCGGTGAATAAATCACATATCCCCTCGTTGCCTCAAAATAACCTATACATAATTGGCAACCACACAACACCAATCACTGGCATTTTTATTTGTAAGATGCAAGTGATATGATTGAATAGTTTACATGAATCCGCCCTCGCGAAAAAATGCTTTAATCGATAATGTCATTTCCACCTTATCATAGTTACCGACCGCTTCTGAACAACATTTTATTGTCTATAAAAATCTAAACTACGGCTTTGAAACAAGTCAAGATAAAACATGTAATGTCTATATGCGGTATTCCGCAATGTTTTTACTTATCTTTATTGCCAATTCATAATGTTTTACTTATCTTTGTTGTCAATTCACAATGTTTTTACTTATCTTTATTGCCTTCATAACCTGGTTAGCTTAATCAAAGATCAATGAAAATTAATAATAGCCAAATAGGAAAGATTGTATTAATCGAGGGCCAGGTCACATGTCAGCGGCAACTGCATGCATGCGAATGGTATATACGAAATACGCACACATGCAAAAGATAATTTTGAGTAACGCGCAGTCGAGGAAACTTATTTAGCAGAGGTTTATAAGACCTGACCAGAAACGATTGCAAAAAATGCATCACATTAAGGTCCTCTGGTAGGAATTTAACCTACTGCCCAGCGATTCCGGTGCAGCGCCGTAACCAACTGAGCTACAGAGACCAGCTGTTGTGCTGTAACCGTAAGTTCATGTAGGCCTATATATATTTCCGTAAGTTCATGTATATTAATATTAGAAATTAGTTCCACCAAATGAAGTGCAATTAATTCCAGCAAAGCCCGTTTACACTACGCTCAAGTTTTGGTACGACACGGACAAAATTGGTACCGGTACCACTTTTTTGGTTCTTGGACTACCTATTTAGTATACCACTGAAAAATCGAGCGTAGTGTAAACGGGGCTAAAGTGAAGTGCAAGAAACCAGAAGTTCGTCTAATTGTTTTTACACTATGACGGGTGCACGATTTCTCCCAATCTATAAAATTTTGCATTGTGTTCATACGAGAAAGCGAGCTGGCCCGCTTGCCGAGATCTCGCTTGAATTTTCCGGAGAGATCACGCATACACACATATACACAAATACAAACATAGAATATTTGTTAGAGGGTATCCCAATCATCTTTTGTAACTAATTGCCGAGAGCAATAAGTGACTGGAGAATATGAAATGCTGCATGTGGGACTTGTAAACAAAGGAGTAAGGGGCTGTTTATATGGAAGCGAGCCAGCCCGGGTACCCGACTGGCTCGCATCCCCGAGATGAATTTCACCACGCGTTTACATGAAACTTACATCAAGGGCTGGCTCTTCGTGTTCTAATTTTTTTGGCGTAAACAACTACATATATGGAAGTTGGTTCCTTATATGGGAGTTGTTTGTGCATTCCGAATTATTCTAATTATTTGCGCATGCGTATTTGCTAAATTTCCAGCCCTACTAGGAGGCCTAGCCCTCCCTGGTGCGTTTGTATGGGAAACTACCCAGCTCGTTTACCCGAAGTCTCGGGTCACACGAAGCGGGACCTCGGTTAGGCGGTCCAGCTCGGTTCTCATATAAACGCAACATGAAATTTAGTAGGAAATATTAACAAAGACGGGATCCCGCCTAAAGCGAGCTAGCTCGGGTACCCGAGCTGGCTCGACTCATATAAACAGCCCCTAAGACAAAGCACATCGTTTTTCTTGCTCACCAGATATTATCATGTGCAAAGTGTTTTTAGGCCAGCTGGAAATGGCCTATTTACTGTTGCTGCATGCAACTGAATATTACACTTTGATCCAAAATTGTAAACTAAATATTTTAAACAATTTCAGTTTGCATTTGAGACTCTTAAATTTAATAGAAATTGAAATTTCGGTGGAACCAACGTTTCGAAGTTGAGGACAAAAGGATTCCCATATAATCGATGTTTCATAAATAAAGACTTTGGGGGGGACGGTAAATTGTTGTCTGTTTCGTTAAGATCGCTGCTGATGGGAATTTTAGGGATAAGCAATTTATTAATGAATGAATGAATGATAATAATATTTATTCAGGAAACCAACATCACATGCAAGAAGTGTTTTTCAGATGGTTCCTGCAAAACATTAAAATACAAAGTGTAGAAAATATATACAGGGTGTATCAAAGAAAGCGCAACCTCGGAATTTCCCAAGAAATCGACATTGTTTTAAAGACAAAAGATTTTAGGCGCCTGGGAATTTAAAATAGCATAACTGTCAATATTATTGCACACGCGAGTGCATAAAACAAAATTTATGCATTTATTTAATGCACAACAACAGTAATATGATCTATTAGCAATTCGATTTCAATTCCCAGGGGCCTAAAATCTTTTATGCTTAAGAATTGCAAAGTGATTTCTTAGGAAATTCCGAGGTTGCGTATTTTTTTATACACCCTGTACAGTATAGTGTGCGTGCAGTATTTACATATTGGTATATATGGATATATATGATATACCAGAAAAATTATGAGACTATAGGATACATGATGCTATACATATTTACAAGGATACAAAGAGTTAGTAAGTTGTATTTTAAATAGTTATGAGTATTATAAAGATAGAGATTTGAGAAGTTCATTCCTAAAGGTTCCTAATTGTTCAATGGATCTAGTATTATAGTTCGAATCGTTGTACTCTTTACAAGCCTGATAAAGCAGTTTTTGCTTTCCCCAGTTTGTCTTCGGCTTACAGAGGTATATATCATCTCTGCGTCTTGTGTTATATAAATGATTAGCTTTAGGCAGTTCGAGATTAAACTCTGTTAATTTATTTTTTAATTCATATATGGTTAGTATTCCGTGTAGTTTGCGTCGGTGGGCAAGTGGATGCCAGTGTAATTTGTTGAGGGCTTCAGTTGATGAGGATAGGTAGGGAGCGTCAAGAATGGTCTTTGCAGCCTTATTCTGGAGAACTTGTAGTTGATCCATTAGTAATTATAATAATTATATAATAATTATACTAATAATTGCAATTATGATGATAGTTTTGATTCGGATTGTTATGATAATTGGGATCGTCATAATAATGATGACGGACAACAAAGTTATCCCCAAACCGACGGCGCGGGTACTAATTCCCCCCGGCTATTTACACTCGAGGAAACGAAAGCATTAGCGAAGTCTAAAGTTCATCAAATATCGCGGGCGTCGGTCACAAACGGTGTTGAGTGGATGGTCATACTCACTGATCGCAAAAATATGGCTGATTGCTTGTAGCAGTGGGATGAGCAAGATTTCAATTCTAAAAGACATATATTTGGAAAATCGTTTCATATACAACAAGCTTGAAGCAATTTTGTTTGAAGAAATCAGAAGAATTGATTCACTATGGGAATCGTGAAATATACGGCAAGTTTCCTTTGAATATTTAATGTTTACGAATTTTGCCTAAAAACATGAACTGTTTTCCTTTTCAACGAAGCTCAAACTTTCGTAAATTACCGTGTAATTTGAGGAAAAATCTTAAAATGTAAAGGAGAACAAACAGATTTGAAGAAAGAACTGACATTACCTAACAATTTGTTTTATTTGTAACTTATTATGTTTTATTATTAGTTCATCGGCAAATGAGCTATAGTTGAATGAAGATTTCAAAACATTTTACGAAGCGTTTCAAATTAAATTTTACATTAAATCAAAGCTTACAAAATGCAAAACAACATACCTACAGTATATATATTCGGAAACTGTTTATTGTTGTATAGCTAAAAGTACGAATCTTTCAACTATTTTGCAGTTTTGTACAAAAAATATGAAAAAAATAAAAATATAAGTTGTCATGGCAACACTTGAGCGCGAGCCTGCATTCAGTGGGCCATTTCTGAATACTTCATGTTAATATAATGTTTGGAAAATATTGGCGAGGGGTAATTGCATGTATTTCTAGTAGTATTGTGAAAAGTGATGATAACCAGACATACTACCGGGTGGCCCAAAAAAAAGTACTCCTGTTTGATTCGTAATAACATCTAAACAAGTATAGCTTTTAAAGAGAAATAACTTGCATCAAATAGAGGAAGGACTAACTTAGACTTTGATATATTACAGTTGTATTTCACTTAAAAATTCACGGAGATATTAATCTTTAAATTCGGGAGGATATTTCTGGATGTGTCTGAAATATGCAAAAATCGGCGTATCAAATATTAATCAAGATTTGCCCGACTGAAACATGCACTATTACCAGTAAATAAATGACACTTGACAAATTGTTTATTATGAAACAAAGTATTATTATATCTACAAAATACAAGCAAGATTCATTCGTCCGAAATTCGCGTGTGTTCCTAGCACGAATACGTTTCTTTATTTCATGAGACCACTGCATCGCGAAGGATCGTCATTGGATCGTTCGTAGTTCTGAATTAGGGCATGCTGTCACAACGGAATTGTGAAGCTCTTCTAACTTCTGCAACGTTCTGAAATCTTGTTAAGAACACCCAAACTCTTTTGCCGTTTCTTAATCTTGGCAAGTTCATGGAGTAAACTGAGAATTATATGAAACACAATCAAACCATACAACTCCATAAGACATAACAATTAAGCAACTCCCCAGAGACATGCAACATTTTTGGAACAAAACGTAACAAAATAGTAGCGTTGATACGGTGATGTGTATTTGCAAAAAGCAATATTATTTCCTTCAATAAAGAATATTCATCCTGCTCTAACCGAGAAATAATCTACTCAGTCTGTTTGAACCCATTAAAAACATAAAAAAATTAGGCTATTTAAGAATACGAAAAATTTAAGCGCCTGCCTTCCATGGTCAGTCTTTCATGTACATTTAAGTTTGCAAAGACCTAATATTAAATACTTGCATAATTTCGAACGTTCATATTTCAGGAAACAATGAGCTAAGACTTACATGTAAGATGTCTAAATCTACGCCATATCCCTTACAAACCTTAACGATAATTCGCTGAAATACAAGTTAGCCTAATATGTCATTAAGCAAACAAACGCTGGAGTTAATATTTGATATGCCGATTTTCGCTAATTTTAGACACATTCCAAAATATGCTCCCCATTTTTAACATTAATATATCCGTGAATTTTTAAGTTAAATACAACTGTAATATATCAAAATCTAAGTTAGTCCTTCCTCTATTTAATGCAAGTTATTTCTCTTTAAAAACTTTACTTGTTTAGAAGTTATTACGAATCAAACAGGAGTACTTTTTTTTGGGCCACCCGGTACTACAGTGCGGTATCCTAGAGTAGGAACGAAATAACTTCACTACAAACGCGAACACATGCTATTTTAATACCAAAGCTTATTATTCCGAACAAACAAACCGGACTAACAAAATTATACAGCGAATGAAAAGTGATGCCTATAACCACAGGGGGTCCAACTAAGAGCTGTGTTATGAATATGACTAAAACATTAATTTTAATTAAACGTAATATGAATAAAACATCATAACGTAATATATTTAAATTATTGCACTTACTTGTATAAATCATAAGAGCTTGTATTTCCAGTGAATAGCTTCAAACAGGGCGCTTATATATGTTCAGAAACATTGCCACTGGCTTCAAACGATTGTTCAAATATGGCGAATAAATTGACAAAACGAAACTGAATATTACATGACGTTCCATCGAAAATAACAGCAAGGACTGCGGGCGCGAGCGAAAGACGAGGGTAATAGACATTAATAGAAGGGATGAAACACCGGTAATTCGATCGTGTGATGTGTTCCATAAGTAGCCTGTTCTCTCGGAAAATTCCAAAACGCCTCCTGCCAACTCCAACAACGCCTGAGCGCTTAATTAATGAAAATAAACAATGTTTAGCTATACCGGCTAATATGAAATATTTAAATGTAGCGACCAACGTTTTTTTTTTCATTATTTAGTTTATTATTATTTCGTCATACGTCACGAGAACAGACTACTTTCTAATAGTTTCCCTGTTAGAAAGCATAATCCCCTCAACTGTATTTTAGTCAATCCTGCTGAACTCCCCATTAATTGTAACAGTAGTTCAAATGACCAACGCGAGAAGTATGCTATGACGAGTAATAACTATCGAAAATCGAAAATTACACTTGCGCATCTTAACGTACGTTCTTTAAAGAATAGGGAACATTTTTTACAGATAAAGGATATGGTACATGAAGAAAATTATGATATATTTGCGGTTTCGGAATCATGGCTTAATTCAACAGTGCGAAATGCAGAGGTTGAAATTACTGGATATCGTCTGTCTCGATTAGACAGATTGGGAAAATCTGGAGGAGGGGTTTGTGTTTATGTTAAAAGTACATTGAAATACACGGTTTTAAAAGATTTAACTGAAATCTCCGATTCCGGTTTCCACCAATTGTGGATACAAATCCAGCACAAGAAACTTAGATCGATATTGTTATGTGTTTGTTACAGACCTCCTGATTGTCCGGTTTCGTGCTTTACGAATAATTTTATGGCTGAATACACAAGGGCACTTACATATGGTAAGGATATTTTGGTTGTGGGAGACTTAAACTGCAATTTGTTGAAAACAACCCAAGAAGCGGAGGCATTGAGAGATATATGCTGTAGTTTAAATCTCGTGCAATTAATCGATAAACCTTCGCGGGTAACATTGCAATCATCCAGCCTGATAGATGTGATCATGACATCCAGTGAAAGTCTGATTGTGAAAAGTGGAGTAGTAGAAGTTAACATTAGTGATCATTTCTTGGTTAGTTGTGAACTTAATTTAAAAAAGCCAAAACTAAAACCAACATATATCAATGCACGAAGTTTTAAAGATTACGATCGAAATCAATTTGTCATGGATTTAGCACAAATTCCTTGCCATGAAAATTTTTCAATTGACGATGTGAATGAAAAACTATCCTCATTTAATGGTCACTTTTTGAGTATCTTCGAAAAACATGCACCGGTTAAGAGCACGAAAATAAGATATCACCGGTGTCCATTTATAAGTAGAGAGATTAAAGAACTTATGAAAATTAGAGATAAATTACATAAGCTTGCACGACGAACCAAGATGACAACAGATTGGGAAAATTACCGTGTTTGTAGACAGGCTGTAAAAAAGGCGTTACGTGAATCTGAAAGGAAGTATGTACAGAATGAAATTCATAAAAAACTTAAACAGAAGTTCTATGTGAAAACTTATAAGGAACTGCCTACTCCATAAAGAGTCAACGGAACTTAATTATTCAAGAAATATCATGGAACTAGTGGAGGAGTCCAATTCCTTTTTCACGACAGTGGGAATTAAAGCATCAGAGTCTGCTACTGCACTTTTAACTAAATATAATCTACCAACCATAGACTTACCAGTACCTGCTCAAATTCCTGTGTCAGATCAATTTCATTTCCATCCGGTTTCATGTAGTGATGTACAGCAGATCACCATGTCTTTTTCCCCAAATAAGGCACCGGGATTAGATAAAGTCCCAATGAGTATTATCAAAGATGCCTTACCATGTATCCTCCCTGCGTTAACATATATTGTTAATTGTTCATTGCTTACGTCCGAATATCCAACATTATGGAAGATGGCAGAAGTTGTTCCCCTCTTAAAAGATGGGGATCATGAGATCGCAGACAATAATCGTCCTGTGTCTTTGCTAATTGCAGTATCAATGATTTGTGAACGAGTTGTATTGAATCAATTGACTGACTATATGTCACAAAGAAAAAGATATACTGAACACCAAAGTGGCAATCGAAAATTTCATTCTACAGAAACATTAAACATTTTTATAACAGATCAAATCTTGCAGTCCATGGATCGTAAAGAAGTTACGGCCTTAGTTTTAATAGACTTATCCAAAGCATTTGATAGCATAGATCATTCAATTCTACTAGTGAAACTTCAAACCATTGGTGTGTCTAATTCAGTGTTGGCATGGTTTAAAAGTTATCTATCGGGACGAAGCCAAATAGCACGTATTGGGTCGACATTGTCGGAAACATGTATTATAACTCGAGGGGTACCTCAAGGATCTATTCTTGGGCCGGCATTATTTAACATATATATTAATGACCTACCCAATGTTCCAAAAGAGTCCTCTTTGGAATCTTATGTGGATGATTCGAAAATCTATCTGGCATTTCCAATTCAGAATGTTGAAACTGCTGTGCTTAAACTTACACAAGATATGGAAAGAATTACCGCATGGTGCTGTATAAATAGTCTGCTAGTGAATCCAAAGAAAACGAAACTTCTATTACTGGGTACAAGTCAAATGCTGAAAAAACTCTGGCACAGATTTCCATATAACTGTTCTTGGTGAGAAAATAATCCCACTTCAGACGGTTAAAGATTTGGGAATGACTTTGGATTCAAGTTTGACTTAGGCCTACGACAAACATATTGTCGATACCGTCTCAAAATGTATCACTGAATTATGCCAAATCAACAGAGTTAAGCATATTTTCGACAAACACACTTTATCCCTTATTATAAATGCACTGGTCTTCAGTAAAATGTATTATTGTTCCTCCGTTTGGTCGAACACCTCTAAAAGGAATATATCAAAACTGCAAAGCGTGCAGAACTTCGCGGCACGCGTTATTACTGGAATCAGAAAATATTACCATGTGATGCCTATCCTTCAGCAATTAGCTTGGCTTCCAGTTGAGTGTATGTTAAAACTCAGGGATGCGGTTATGACATATAAGTACTTGAAAGGGTTAGCTTCGCCGTACTTGTGTGACAAATTCCAAATGAGATCAAAGATTCACAGTGTTAACACCAGAAATAAGGATAAGTTAGACATTCCACTGTATAATTCGGCTTCTGGACAGCGAACGTTTCATTATCGCGCAGTGTCTATTTGGAATGAGCTCCCAAATCATATTAAAGACATTGACACTTTGGACCGGTTTAAAATAGAATATAAACGTCATTTATTGCATGGATTTTTAGAAAGTAGTTAGTAGTTTTAGACAATTTGGACTTGTTTAAATTAGCATATAAACGTTTTTACTGTATGGATTTTATTAGGAAGTAGTTAATCATTTTTAAAGTGACATTACTAATAATTATAAAATTTTTAATTTGTGTTTGTATGTATGTACGTATGTTTGTGGGTGTATATATATATATATATATATATATATATATATATATATATATATATATATATATATATATATATATATATATATATATATTGTTTGTAGTATATAAATGATTTGTAATTACCTGCTGAACAGCCCTTTTGGGAGCAGGCAATATTGTAATAATAATAATAACATTTTAATTACTTATGGAACACATCTCGCGAAAATGGCGTAGAATGCTCGCTGTTATAAATCATAATTAAAGCATTATTTCGTTTAGTATATTGAATCATTTTCGAGATTTTAAAAACAAATCTGTCATGCCAAATTTTTCAAGATCGGGAAAATGTAATAATTCGTAACAATTTTTTTAAAAATCATAACAATGATTCAAAATACTAAAGAATTATTTTTATGAAATAACAAGGGGGTAAAAGACCTCATTTTCAAGTTAAACAACTTTCAACCCAAAATATCGGCATGGTAAAGCGTCATTGTTGCCATAGCAACGGCAGTTGCGAGACCTTTTATTTTCAAAAAAATCCAACTCAGTAGTAATTATTTTTCTAATCGGTCTTTCTTTGTTGTTTAACATATAGGAATTGTTGAAAATTGGATCTAAATCGGAGATCTTCGATTTTCTAGCAAACTGTATAGAAAGTGAAGCATAATTCGCATTCTGTAGCTTCCCATGCTCCCCGCGCGATGTGAAACCTGTGAGCACGACATTGGCGCGGGCTAATAAAAGTGCTGCGCAAGCGTATGTATATGAGCATATTTCTGCTGAATATCTGAAACGCAGCCTTTGTAATGAGAACGAGGCTACAGAACGGTGCACCTTGCGTAACTATTTCATTTGTTGTAATTTTGAAATTTCATCAATTTATCGAGATGTGAAACATATATACCTTATAGAAAAATTAGCAGTCATGCTACTTGGAAATTTTAATAGGCCTACTGTGTTTTATGACCGATTCAGTGAGTTAAAGACACATGTACAACTGTGGTGGTTTGTGGATGTCGTCTGCAACTTTTAAGCCATTTGACACTACCAGTTTCCAAATGCGGATGAATTTAAACCTGTCCTGGAATGCCAAAACTATTCCAGTATTTAATCGGAAAGTTGAAGGTCTCCCTTTTGATAAACCCCTAAAAGGACATGCGACTTGTCTAGTGCAGTGTCATAAAGGGTCGATTTCAGTGACAGACAAGATAGTCTGCCAGAACTAGTTGATTTTCAGAAGAAGAATACAGAAAAAGATCCCAAGGGAAAGAAAACTGAAAAGCTAAAAGTTAACAAGATGACCGCGCAGACAAAACTACTCGTGTTAACCCCCAAATGGTGTTGAACTCTTACAGCAACTGTATTTGATAGCTGTGAAGTCAATTATATTTCAGGCCCTAGCTCTATGTCAGTAAAGAAATATTGTCGTGTTGAACGCATGTTATAACCATAAATTATTTCCAACTTGTGTGGCAGCTTGGTCTCAAGTACAGGGGTAGAATATGTCTTTTTGCACTCAAAAGCGTTGATATACCGAAGAAGGATGACTCATTACCGAAAGCTAAGTTTAACGTTATTACATTTTGTGAACACAATCACTACGGAGCAATTAATTTTTTGAACAGTTTTTGGTGAAGTGGATCATGAAACCTAGAAGATTAGCTGTACGTAACGTAAAAATAATCCCCTTCCGAATGCACAGTTAAAACACTGAAGCAGAGTTGAAACACTGTTATTATAATTGACATTACCTAAAAACATAGGATCATGAGTAGTAAAATTATAGTACTTGCTTGCATGGTTTCACTTGGCTAAATTAGCAGCGATTGATACACCGGATGGAAAGCGTAATTTAAAAATGAAATTAAAGCCCAGCAAATGACTTTCAGACAAGACATAACAAAAATATAAAATTTATCGGCTAACGTTTCGTTGTATTGTTCACAACATCTTCAGAGCAATTAAACCTATTTACAAGCGTGCATTATATATATATATATATATATATATATATATATATATATATATATATATATATATATATATATATATATATATATATATATATATATATACAAATTTTTAAACGGTTACATTGTTCAAATAAGCGAATAAGAGGAAGGGATGAAAAACAACCTATCATTAAAAATATTAGTAAATTAAAGATATAATGGTTAGTAATTATTAGTAATTAGAGACCTATAGCAAAGCATTAGAATAGGTCAAGAGGAGTTGACCTAATGTTGGCATTTAAAATAGGATTAAGTTTAGATATGAAAAGGCTTTCGCGAATGAGTAAACCCGCTTCAGAAGTAGTAGTGGAAAGGATTTTAAAATCAGAGGGTGAAATTTGATGTTTAGTGGTATGGATATGAGCGAGTATGCCTGACATGGTTGAAACAGAACGTTTCTTTCCAGTCAAAGGTGAAACACCCATATGTTCAGAGATACGTGTGTGTATGTGTCGGCGAGTTTGACCAACATACAATGCACCACAGCATTGACACTTATACAAATACACAACATGCGATCTCAGTTCACAGGGAATTTTGTCCTTAAATGGAAAGAAGTTCGAAAGACGGAAAGAAGGACGAAAGACGACACGTAAGGAAATATGTGGATAGGCAGAAGAAAGAAATTTCTGAAGTTGTGATCGAATTTGCAAACCATGATGACCAGTGAAAGGAAGACAAAAATATATAATCTTTTTAGAGCAAGTATGAACTTTACCTCGAGAGTTATACATTTTATCAAGAAATGATTTGATACAACTATCAACAAGTGTTGCAGAATAACCATTAAGAGAGAACGTTTTCTTGATTTTTTCCATTCCGGAATGGAAAAATACATAAGAAGAGCAAATGTTGAAATAACGAGAAATAAGAGAGAAAAGTAAACCTTTCTTGTACAGCATTGGAATAAAACTGTCAAAATTGGTAAACAATCCAGTGGAAGTAGATTTATGATGAACCGTGGTAGCGAACGAACCGTTAGATCGAATGACCTTGACATCTAGAAAAGGAAGGCACGAATTACTTTCAAGCTCATGAGTAAATTGAATGTTGGGGTGTTTCGAGTTTAGATAGGAGAGGAAAGGAGTAACATGGTCACGTGATGTGAAAATAAGAAAACAATCATCAACATATCGACGGTAGAATATAGGCTTAAAAAGAGAAGGGCAGTCAGCTAACCAGGATTTCTCATGAAAAGATAGGAATATATTAGCAAACAATGGACCTAAGGGGGAACCCATTGCTACACCGTCAACCTGCTTGTATAGAACACCATCAAATAAAAAATGTCAATTCTTCACAGAAAGGTTTAAAAGATCTCTAAGTTGATCGCGAGAGATGGAATGATAGTGTGTAGCACTAGCAAAGCATTTATTAATGATTATATCAATAGTTTCATCTAATGGTATGTTAGTAAAGAGAGACTTAACGTCAAAACTAGCCATTATGACATCATTTAACTCACATAATTCCTTAACAAATAAAAAGGTGTCATTAATTGTAAAAGTGTTAGTAGAGAAAGGACGGAGAAGAGGAACAAGAAATTTAGCATGTTTGTAGGAGTGAGTGCCTATAGCAGAGATTATAGGTCTAAGTGGGAAATTAGGCTTATGGACTTTAGGTAAACCATACATAATACCTGGTCGTGAGCCAATAGGATTAAGGATCCAAAACAATGTATAGAGACTGTCGAGGCCTGAGTGAGATATTTCGGCTCTCTTCATGCCATGATAATATGCGGAGACACTTCGAAGGCTTGCACATTTCCAGAGAAATCGTCTCTGAAGTTGAACTGATTTCGTGTTATACATCACGCAACCCACACAGGACTCGAAAATTCCTAAAAGAAAGAGATGTTATTACTTATTACCTTGCAAATATGCAAAGATGTGCAAAAACAATATGTGGGGTATTTGTACCTCTCGGAGCAAGATTAATGGCCTGTATACGGATGCGGTTATCCGGCTATAGTGAAATCGTGTTTTTCGGCTGAGTGTCAGTTATATTTTATGCTTCTCCAGATCTCCGCAAATCGATTGCATTATTATCCATAATCTTTATTGTTTTACAACTATTTTCTCTAGCTGCCGAAAGAGTCACAAAACAAATGTAGATAGAGAGGAAAACGCCTGGTTAAGAAGCGAAAGAATGTCCAGAGGAATTGACCCATGCGGAGGTATTGGGCAATATGCCGAGATAGCGATAAGTCTTAAGAGACTTATAGTTAAAAGCGTAAACAGTTTATTAGTTTATTGAAGTAATGTGTATATTGGTCAGATGTGTTCTGAAAAACTACACGCTTTATTATTTCCTAGTGAGAAGTTTGAATAATATGTGCAGAATGTATAGTGCTTCAGTTATCGTGCCTTTATATAATCTGAGCTTGTGTCGGGCACCAGCACATACAAGTCCTTGCTTCACCTGCCTGGAAAGCAGAAAACTATAAAACATAGTAAGAGTAAAGTAACTATATACGTACATGCATAGCTATATACAACTTGAACGAAAAAAAAATCTTTTCGGATCCGTGATGGTGCTAGCAAAATGAGCTGATAAACATATAATAACTATAATCAACTGCATGTCATCTTTATTACAAAGATTGAGTTTTTTATACCGGCAGTGAAAAGCTTATACGCGTCTCTGGTTTACTTTTATAATTCTTGAACGTACTCTTATTGTCACACATATACCACGCACCATGTTTTATTTATACCTCGCATAGTGGGTCAATTTTTCTGGACTTTCTGGAGAACGGCTTTCGCTTCTAACCAGGCGTTTTCCTCGGATCTTTATCTACATTTGTTTTGTGAATTTTTCGGCAGCTAGAGCAAATTGCTGTATAAAACATGTATTAGGAATAATGCAATCGATTTGCGGAGATCTATACAAGCATAAATATAACTGACCAGGGCGTCTCAGGGGACAAATGGGGCAATCTGCTTCTGACTGAATTTGTCTAAAATACTTTTTATTTGATAAATGATAGAAGGAAAAGTTATAAAACGACTTCTTTAATTTAAACACGAACATTATTGATTTGTTGCATTGATTTGATCAGTTGCATTGATTTGATCAGGTGACCACCGAACAGAGATGTATTGCCGCCTAATCGCGTTTGCATGGAAAAATATCCATCTCCAGTTTACAATATTCTGTATACAGAGTGAAATTTTAACTAAATGGACTAGCATTGTTCTCCAATAAACCTAAGACGAGCATTAACAAGAAATAGTTGCTAGGACACCATCTCATAAAAGTTAGCCCGCCCATGCATAGGAGAGGATTTGCCTCATGATAAAGACTCCTTCCTTTGTCGCGGGAAATGAGTTTGACCAAAACGTTTCTCACTTGATATGAATAACTTAGTTATTCATCTACATATTTTAATAGGATATAAATTTCAGAAGCAATCCACTTTTTTACTACGCCTTGCGGAATCCATTAGGTTTTCAATCATGAATGACGGACTCCAATGGGACAAATATTACTGCCTCTCAAATCGCCCGTTCCAAATAGATATTTGGCTTATTATTACTTTCGTGAAAAAAACATACATTATTCAATAAAAAACACGGATACATGTTCTGTAGACCTTCGCACGACTTCGGTGCAAAGTTAGAAAAATTGCAAATATCCGTCCTAATCATGAGCGCCATTTTGGATTCCTGAACATGTCTAATATATTTGAGGATAAACAAAAAATAATCAAGGAAGTTATAGATGTATTAGGAAGCCAAACGAAATTTGAGTCAGAATTCGTTGCACCGTTCTTGCAGACAATGCCTCTTAATACTCACTTGCATCACCATAAATAATTATGAATGACTGTTGGCCGAAATAACGGTTCTACATTTTGGAATTTAAATTTAATTCAAATGTCGTTATATATCAACCGACAAAAAGTACACTTTTATTATTTAACATTATAATAGAAACAGTAAACTGTGCTGATTTTGTGCTGATGAGGATATTAATGATAATTTCATTAATAGTATATTTGTAATAATAAAGCGATTAATATAGTAATTACAAATATGATGACAATTGTTGTTATTGTGATATTAAGTGCGACAATAACAACTATGGTGATCACAATGAATAAGTGTTATGATACATATCATGATAATTCTGATTCCTATTAATTATCGTACTTCACTTCACTATTATTGCGGTGCCCAAATGTTTTACATTTGCTGCGTAAATATGTTAATATGTTAGTCTGTTAGCCTGGCAGTTGGTTAGTCTTTTGGTAGATTAGTTTGTTCGAAATCCTAAGCCTAACTGTTCAATACAAAATAGTATTACTGCGGCCCCTGTGATACATTTGTTTTGCGATTGACACTGCAATCTGTGCCTGCATGGTCACTATGAACGTGACAGTGAGATGATGGTATATTGGCGTTGTTGTGTCGTGTCGATTATTTATGATATCGAAATCTCGCACATAAACACTTCCCCATAATCTCAATTCCGCGTCGGCGTAACGCACTGTTCTTGTAAAAAAATATCAAGTAATTCAGAGTTGAATTCATGGTGAGGAAAGTGTCCTCCCAAAGGCGTATGACAATAAGTGTTCTGTTGTTATCCTCATCATTGCGGTCAAGCACTCGCGTCAGCTTTAAAACACATATAACAACAGTTGGAAAATAGCAAACAGACAAACAGACGACTGCTAGCAAACATGTGGAAACCTTGCCAAGAGAAAAGTTATGTTTCTTGACGTTAACATACTCCTCTTCACAATCATAAGTTCCCAGAGTTATGGCCACGCGTTGTCGCAATGTCTCCACCGTCGAAAATATTTTATAGTTCAGAAAATACATTACAGAGAACACCGCTCCGATGAGGACAAGTAAATACGCTTCTATGTAAGTTTCTAGGGTTTGGTTTAGAAACGCAAAATAGGGAATTCCGAATGGCAATTGCATTAGCACAAAAATGGCTAACAGTCTTGATTTTGTCACAAAATTCTCGTGAAAAAATGGGTACACCACAGCGAGATATCTTTCCAGAGTCATTGTTAAAAGTGCGGTCAACGAAAACGCAAATAAATGTTCAAGATACAACACTTTGACGGAACAATAGGAAGTCATGTACAACCACCTCAGTATAGTTTCCAAAATTATCAATGGATGAAAGATAACAACCACGGCGAGGTCAAAACAAGACAGAACGAGAATCATGAAGTAACATAATTTTGTTCGCAGTTGCGAATTACATAGACTCATTATGACAACAGAGTTTAAAAATGTTCCAACAAATGTGAAGATAGCATTCACAACACACAACGGCACTGCGTCGGGTACTTTGAAGAAGACTGTTACGTGTGCGGTTGTGTTCATTGTGTAATTTTTGCTGCGTGGTATGTAAACTTCGTATATCTTCCTGTAAACAACACACAATAGTGCTGCATTGAATTTGAAGATAGCTGTTACAGACTTGTTGCGGCAAAGTTCATCACAATCTTAATGCAGAATGTATTTTCCACTGATTCAATTAAGACTTTGAATATATTTTTCCTCGGATAAATTTTTCCTCAATGTCTATTTCCAAAGACACAATGCTGAGTTTCGAGTGCTCATGCAGGCACGTCCTGCAACTTGAAAACACCTGTCCAAAAGTTAAGCAACTTAAATGGTAATTGCAACCAGACCAATGAAAATGATCTTTATTTAAGCGTTGCGCCAATATTTTCTGAGTTACTTCAAAATTGAAATTTAAAATTTAATAAACGTTTGCAATGTCGCTCAGTGAGTGAGAGGTGCTTTTAAAATAAAGTAATTTAGCATTCCGCGCTTCCCAATACTAAAATCGTTCCAAGCCTTTCTCTAATTCAAGAGCGCCCTCGACACAAAGTTGGTTTCTCCTGCCACGTCTTCACAGTATATATAGTGCCAAACATGAAATACAGCAAAATTGAAGATGCAAAAACATTAAGAAATTCGACAACTCTGAAAAGGAAATAGCAATAAAAATTACATTTGTCTCTGGTTACTGAGCATTCATTGCATGACAGTGGGCTTAATGAAGA
This sequence comes from Paramuricea clavata, assembly GCA_902702795.2. Classification (NCBI taxonomy): domain Eukaryota; kingdom Metazoa; phylum Cnidaria; class Anthozoa; order Malacalcyonacea; family Plexauridae; genus Paramuricea; species Paramuricea clavata. The sequence goes on from CACRXK020000846.1 coordinate 57,648, forward strand.
ATTTCGCTTTATTTCGATTTATTTGTAGCGAAATAAGGCCAAAATTGCAGGTTTAGGTAGTTATTAATTATTTTTAATTATTTTGGTACTTAGTTCTTAATTATTAATTTAATGTTGTGACTTGGACTTATAAATGTAGCCAGAACTACATTAACTTTTAGAAGATACTACCTTGCCTAAATTTTCTAAGCGATTATTTTCTAAGCCTCTTCACACTCCACGTTGAAATGTTTATGTACTTGTTAAAACATGAGCTCGCTAATAGAGCGAAACAGAAGACGGTAATTGCCGTCTGAAACGAAACGATCTGGACTCTGAACGATCTCTTCTTTTGTCGAGTTCTTTACCAAATGACATAACTGAAATAAATTTCGTGCTTTCCGCCGCCAACATGAATTGCACACACCATCTCATAATTGGGACAATTTATTTATAACAATGGCGACAGCGCATCACACATTATACGGCAATGCTAATGTGGTCGCACGACTTCCCTCACGAGTTGAAGTTTGAGACTGGTTTTCCGTTGAAATTCGTCCTAATTTGCCTGTTCCGATTTTATTTGAAAACGAGCACTTGCAAATTTGGCAATTACTGACTGCGTTGCTTGCTTTTTTGGAGTTAAAACGCAGTCATTTACACAATTACACATTGTTTCTATTCTGATAAGGAGAGAAACCCCGCAACATTTTAATCCGAGTTTGTTTGTTAATATTTGGGATGCTGTCATTGGTTCTTTTTTGACAATTGACGCGCGAATGGGGCGTGTTATGAAAAAGGGGAGTTTTACAAAATTCCGGGTCTTGCTTGCGGGCACACATGTGGCTTTTCTGTTATTTTCATAGTTTATCTTCTTTAAGGGAATATTCTAGTGCTTGTCAACTAAAAACTGTGAAACAGGCACTTTGTTAGCCAGTATACAGCAGAAACCGTGTGACTTGATGCGCGGAGACTGGAATAGATTGTAGTGCCATACTTTGCACGAGTATTCTAACTGACTCGCATTAACTTGTTTAGTGAAATGGAGGATCTCTTTAATTATCGTAGGGCATACAGCCTCTTTTCAGCTTTCTTACAAATGTAGTCAATATGTAGGGTCCAATTGCACCCTACTTTATATGTTACTTTGTCTAACACCAACAATTTTACTTGTCAACAATAGAGCACTGGTGCTCAATGGGTTAACATATAAATAATGTCTAACTACTCTACAGTAAATTTTTCTGTAATTGGAGCCTGGTATACTGTATGTGAGACTGTCACTATTTCTTCAAAGTGTGTTTTAATGATACTAGCTGTCACTATTTTATAAATATAATTGACCTTTCTCATTTAGGGTGATCCGGTGATGTAAGTCATGTCGACAATTTCTTTGGAATGTTCAAATAACAAGAATACATATATAGTGGTGTAGTGGTAGCACTTGCGCATGCCAGACCTACTGTAACTGGAAAAACTAAGATTGACTTTTCTCCAAAATGTTGTGAGCATATTTTATATATACTACAAGAAATGACCCAAGGCTTTAAAACATAGAACAGCCAAAGAATAGCCCATGCATGGAGCTACAGTTATAATAATTCTCTATCACAGGTAACTTGATTGTACAGTTATAATTATTAATTTGATAATTATTCTTTGACCAAGTTTAATTATAATAATACAAAATTAATCAAGATTTTGAATCTTTAATTTACAAACATGTTGCTTGGTACTGAGTTTCATTAACAGTTAAACGACAGTGGCATGGACTCATGCATTGTTGGAAAATTCTGCATCTCTATTGTTTTGAAAATATTTTCATATTTCAATATTTTCATGTTTTTGGAAAATTCTGCATCTCTATTGTTTTGACAATATTTTCATGACCAATTTTGTTGTTTTGACTTCATTTTGACCAAGTCAGTCAGGTTAGTGTTATCTTGTCTAACCATTTAGAGATCTTGTTTTGTTCAAGTGAGATCTCAAAAGGAATTTCCACTATAAAAATATTAAAATAACCACACAGTGAAGTCTCGCTTACTGCAATATGGAAGAACTAGAGACAATTAAGTTAAGTTAATATTTGAGGGATGGGGCAAAAAGCTAATGGCCTTTTAAAGATACATACAACAAACTATCAGACATATTAAAACTACAATGTACAATCCTGGATATAAAACTTTCCTTCTCACTTCTCAGATCAGCTGCCCTGCTAGGCAGCTGAGCTTTGTCCTGTACCAGTCCTCCACAAGCTCATGCATAACAAAACCCTTGGCTAAATATATAAAACCTTAATTTTCTTTTTAATACATGCACCAGCACATCATAGTTTCATCTCTTAATTCATATATATGTACTGTGCAACTCGATATTGCGAGGGATGAAATTATTGCATAAAGTTAATACAGTAAATACAAAAAGGTTTATCTACAACCACATCATAAACACTTGGGGCTTATTTTCTAAAAAATAAAGTACATTTTACCATTTATTCCTAACATTGTTTCATGAAATACTAAAATAAAAATGTGAATTTTAAAATCTTTACCTGTTTATAGTTGACTCCATGTTTATAGATTGTTATTTATAGCCCGGCTTGAAATATTATTTTTGTCCACATTTTTGGGAGGTTTTAACAGTTGTTTGTTGTCTTTCACGGAAGAGAATAACGTGTACAACTTTCACATCCTTGAACAAATGGTCAAACGTCGAAAAAATATGTCGAAAATATCAAAACAACAAGACTTCACTGAAAAAATCCGAAATACTTTTTTCAGAAACAAGGGGGGGGGGGGTTGAAAACTGTGGCGGGCTCACAATTGAGCCTTGTTCAGTGGCAATTACCATGAATTTGGAAATGACGTCATGGAAACGCCCTCATTTTCACTCAAAATCCGCCATGTTTTTGGCTTCACTTTGTTGACTGAACGAAGTATAGGAGCAGGTCTTCCAGTTATTATACAGCTCAGTGGTCACATTCGACTGAAATGTATAGTAGTACATGAGAAACTGAAGGGAATGGACCATTTGCATTATAGACTAAATTTTAATCTAGACAAAAATTTCATCACAGCTTGAAAGAGCATCACAAAATTAGTAATATTCCAAAGTTTCGTTGCGAAATGTTGTAAAATGAGGATAATATAGCCTTGCGAAGTTTGCCGTTTTCAGTCATTTTGTATTACGCACGCGAAATTGACAGCCCAATCGGGTGTTGGGGCATCAATTTCCCGTTTGTAATACAAAATGACTGAAAATTGCAAATTTCGCAAGGCTATATTATCCTTATTTTGCAACATTTCGCAACGAAACTTTGGAATATTACTAATTTTGTGATGCACTTTCAAGTTGTGATGAAATTTTTGTCTAGACTTGTTTAGATCAGAATTTAGTCTATAATGCAATTGGTCCATTGCTAGCAGAATAATTTTTAAAATAGTAACTAAGGAAAGCATACCCAAGATCATGGTTCTTTAACACAAATAGAACATTTTAATGATTAAATGGCTACAGATACCATATTATTTTAACTACCATGCTAAATTTTCAAAGCAATTGCTACTCTAAAATACAGCCCAGAAACCAGTTGTATTCAAACCAAAGAATTTAAATATACTAAAACTGTCTGTACCAGTGTAGGTAGTACCAATGTAAAAATGCTGTGCTGACTGGTTATATTACTACCTTAAAAAATAAGCAGAAACTCGACGTTCCGAGCGAAGGCTCTTCTACTAACTCTTGACGAAGGGCCTTCGCTCGAAACGTCGAGTTTCTGCTTATTTTTTAAGGTAGTAATATAACCACTCAGCAAAAGAATTTAAATACCCATTATTCATCAAAATTATTAATCAATGTAAAAGTTTTTTTCCTCTTCAGAATAACATGCTTTCTTCTGTAGCCATGGGCGTACCGGAAGGAAAAAATTAGGGGGGCGGAAAGAAAATTGCCCGACTTTTCGGGATTCTGCCCGACTAGTACCAACTCGACTGTGTTTGGTTGATTTCAGCGCAGTTAATTATCCCACACAGCAGTGCATGTACTGACGCTCACCTCATTCCAAATATACCCCCCCCCCCCGAATATAAGCACCCCCGAATATAAGCCCCCCACCCCGAATATATGCCCCTCCCCACTCGAATATAAGCCCTCTCCGAATATAAGTCCCCTGAATATAAGCCCAGTAGCCTACTACGTTATTCCATATTGACATTGTCTTTTAATATAGCAGAGAACGATATTTAAAAACATTGTCATTGTCTTTATAGCTTACTATGTTAATCAAAGTGCGTTATTAATACATGTTTATATTCGGTTTATGACCGACTTGTTTATGTCCGACTTGTTTATTAGCCTACTTATACGCAAAAGATCGCCCATGTATAAACCTCCCTCCCCCGTATATAAGCCCCCCCCTTGCATAAGCCCATCAAAAATTAAATCGCTTACGAAAGTAGGCCTACACAAGCCCAAAATGGCTTCCCAAAGCATGAAAAGTACAAGGGAAAAAATAAAAACGGTCATACCTATTTTTTAATCTGTAAACTGTGACCTCCCCCCCCCCGCTTATGTATGTTTGGTACCGAAAGCTTGCACTAAAATCATCTGGACGCGTAAGAAGCTGCCGCACTTGATGTACTTTGCGGCAATGGAACGCTTAAATCCACACATACAATATATTAATTACTTATCCCAACGGGTTTCATAACTATAATTTACATAGATGTTAAATAAAAATGCTATACATTGCTATACAGTGCAATGTAGTTGCAAGTGAGTATTACGATTAGATACAAATAGACTTTTCCCCTTTTCCCAAAATTTTGATCTAGGCATGTCTAGACAAATATTTCATCACAGGTTGAAAGAGCATCACAAAATTAGTAATATTCCAAAGTTTCGTTGCGAAATGTTGTAAAATGAGGAAAATAGAGCCTTGCGAAGTTTGCAATTTTCAGTCATTTTGCATTACAAACGGGAAATTGCAGCCCCAACACCCGAATCGTATGTCAATTCCCGTTTGTAATACAAAATGACTGAAAAACGGCAAACTTCGCAAGACTATATTATCCGCATTTTACAAGATTTTGCAACAAAACTTTGGAATATTACTAATTTTGTGATGCTCTTTCAAACTGTGATGAAATTTTTGTCCAGATCGAAATTTTAGTTATAAGGGGAAAGGTCCATTGCATGATATATAATTATTTAAAACAAGTTTATGTCTGCAGGTATATGTCAGTTTGCATCCATAAGAATCTTTATGATGCACGGCAATTCCTTCCAGCCGTGTTTTCAAACTCTAGTGGAACTACATGTCTTTTTAATGTGATGGACACCATAAATAAATGAATGACTTTTGGCCGATATAACTGTTCTACATTTTGGATTTTAAATTAATTGTAATAATAAAACGATTAATACTGTATAATAATTGCAAATTTGATGACAATTGTCGTGATGCTAAGTACGACAATAGCAATTATGATGATCACGATGAATAAGTGTGATGATTAATGTCACGATAATTCTGATTCTTATTTATTATCGTAATTGACTATTTTACAGTGTCCAAACGTTTTATATTTGCTATGTAAGTAGTTAACCTGTTACCTTGCATGGTCGTCGGTTAGTCTGTTCAATTATAGATATATTAGTTAGCTCGTAATCATAAGCCTCATTGTTCAATAAAAAAACGGTATTATCTGCGGCTCTGTGGTGCATTGCTGAGGACACAGCGATCGGTAGAACTATGCCTGCATGGTTATATTATGAATAAGACATTGATGATGATGATAGTTTGGCTTTGTCGTCATGTCGATTATTTTTTATATCGAAATCTAGCACATAAACATTTCTCCATAATCTTAATTCCACGTCGGTGTAACGCACTGTTCTTGTAGAAAAATATCAAGCAATTCAGAGTTGAATTAATGGTGAGGAAAGTGTCCTCCCAAAGGCGTATGACAATAAGTGTTCTGGTGTCGTTATCCTCTTCATTGCGGTCAAGCACTCGCGTCAGCTTTAAAACACATATGACAACAGTTGGAAAATAGCAAACAGACAAACAGACAATTGCTAGCAAGCATGTGGAAACCTTGCCCACAGAAAAGTTATGTTTCTTGACTTTAATATATTCCTCCTCAGAATCAAAAGTTCCCAGAGTTATGGCCACGCGTTTTCGTAATGTTCCCACCGTGGAAAATATCTTGTAGTTAAGAAAATACATTACAGAGAACACCGCTGCGATGAGGGCAAGTAAACACGCTTCTATGTAAGTTTGTAGGTTTTTGTTTAGATATGCAAAATAGGGAATTCCAAATGGTAATTGCATTAGCACAAGAATAGCTAACAATCTTGATTTTGTCACGGAATTCTCGTGAAAAAATGGGTACAACACGGCGAGATATCGTTCCAGAGTCATTGTCAAAAGTGCGGTCAACGAAAACGCAAATAAATGTTCAAGATACAACACTTTGATGGAACAATGGGAAGTCATGTACAACCACCTCATTATAGTTTCCAAAATTATCAATGGATGAAAGATAACAACCACGGCAAGGTCAAAACAAGACAGAACGAGAATCATGAAGTAACATAATTTTCTTCGCAGTTGTGAATTACAAAGACTCATTATGACAACGGAGTTTAAAAATGTTCCAACAAATGTGAACACAACATTTATAACACACAACAGTACTGCATTGACTTCAAAGAAGACTGTTACGTTAGCTGTTGTTTTCATTGTGTAATTTTTGCTGCGTAGGTTGTAAACTTAGTATATCTTCCCGCAAACAACACACAATATATATAGTATTGCATTGAATTTGAAGACAGCTGTTAGACTTTTTACGGTGAAGTTCATCACAATCTTCAGAACGTATTTTCCACAGACTCAAGATTTTAAATATATTTTTCCTTCGATAAAAATATAAACGTTAGACTGCTGTGCTCGTCTTAAGCCATCTGCTCATGCAATATCTATCTCCAAAGACACAATGCTGAGTTTCGAGTGCTCATGCAGGCACGTCTTGCAACTTGAAAACACCGGAGAAAAGTTAAGCAAGTTAAATGGTAATTGCAACCAGACCAATGACAATGATCTTTATTAAAGCGTTGCGCCAATATTTACTGAGATACTTCAAAATTAAAATTTAAAATTTAATAAACGTTTGCAGCGTCGTTTAGTAAGTGAGAGGTGCTTTTAAAATAAAGTAATTTAGAATTCCGCGCCTCCCAATACTAAAATCGTTCCAAGCCTTTCTCTAATTCAAGACAGCCCTCGACACGAAGTTGGTTTCTCCTGCCACATCTTAATATATACAGTGCCACGCATGAAATACACCAAAATTGAAGATGTCAAAACATTAAGAAATTTGACTACTCTGAAAAGGAAAAGGCAATAAAAATTACGTTTGTCTCTGGCTATGTTATACTGAGCATTCATTGCATGAATGTGGGCTTGGTGAAGAATTTCGCTTTATTTCGATGTATTTGTAGTAAAATAAGGCCAACATTTTAGGTTTAGGTAGTTCTTAATTATTTTGTACTCACCTAAAAATCAGCTTCAATTTTTATCGTTTTCTGAATCTTGAAATAATTTAGTAGTTTCGTTACTACTAAATTATTTCAAAACGTTTTCCGTTATATCTTGAAATATTTAGTAGTTTCATTGAGTATTTCGCCTAACGCAGGGAGTGTCATGCATTGGAGGGACAAGGAATGTAACTTATGGGCTGTATCGATACGCACACGTTCGAAAAATCTCTTACAGATCATCTCTCTGCCGAGAAGCAACAACACCACCCCAGCGCGGTCCATTGCGTTATCATAGCAACTATCTGGGAAGATTGTTCGTGAAGTCCTGCGTTGATTTCTTTCAATCTGATAAATTAGGTACTGGGTTAGATTGTAGTACTATTCAAATTGGCCAAACACGCCGCGGAAGCTGATTAACTAATGGATTTGAGTAATTAACGTTGTTTTATGAATAAATAATGATGTACAATGCATAAAACCCTAGTTTACAGGTTGTAACTGCTCTTTCTGTGCTGATCACCAAGACAGAGAAGTGCAAGATAAAGAAATTTGCGGACTTTACAGTATGGCTCCACGCCTGTTCGACCTCCTTGCACGTTACAAGAAGCGGTACTTGCGACTTAATGCTGTTGCCCAACCGATTGATCTTGATTCCGCTCCGCCTCACAATGAACCAGTTTCGCCGGTGAATGATCCAATTGAAAATGAACAGCTTCAGGCATCAAACTTGGACTTGGACGTAATTCTTTTATTCATATTGGTATTTTTCTGTATTGTAGCGTGTTTTTTGTGGGTCTAGTTAAGATTTTTGCCCTTTGGGTAGTTATATCGCTTTGTTAGCAGTATATGATCGGTGTGGCGAAGTTATTTTTCGTTGTATAACGCATGCATGCATGGTTCACTCGTGGGCGGCTGATCGGA
>CACRXK020000847.1:0-39283 GCA_902702795.2 Paramuricea clavata
TATTCCCAGATCAACACTACAAAGAAGCATTGAGGAACACGAACACCCCATCACTGTACGATAGAAGACAGGAATTAACAACAAAACTTTTTAAGGACGTAGTCAATAATCCTGAGCACAAATTAACGGATTTGTTACCGCCGGCCATTAAATAATGACAATAGTCATTTTTTGCGTAAAAATAGGAAATTTAACGTGCCACGTCATAAAACGAACAGATTTAGGAACAGTTTTATCACTTATAACTCTAATAAGTTTTTTGAATAACTTAGAAACTGTTTTTTAACGCGAATATGCTGGTTTTTAACCTAATCTAAATTAGCATTAGTGAGTGTTTTAGTAACAAATTATAAGTCTGCGCATACAGTATATATATGTGAATGTGTATTTTTAAGTATTTAGTCTAATCTTATTCGTTTTCTTAAACAAATACATGTAAAATTAGTTTTAATATCCTTGTAAACCTAACATATTTCAGCAGTGGAATTAGTTATATTCTGGAGCTGTAAGTTTTAGTGTCAAATAAACTATCAAACTGAATGGGACATTCCATCTTTCACCTCATGAAAATATTCTCACCATTGCATTCATAAACATTCATTATTTGTATAACATTTTAGTTTCTCAGTCAGAAACAGTTTGGATTGACCACGGCTGCGATCGTTGGCCTATATAATGACTTTTAAACAATGTTAATATATATAGTTTCAGTGCTTTCACAATTATATCCCGCTTTGCTGGGCTTGGCAGCTCAGGCCACAGCTCATTTTGGTAAAAACACCTTTCTTTCGACTTACCTATATTATTGTATAAATTCTATTACGCACTCGACAACACGATCCCGTGAAGCTATCAGAGTCAATCTCCGAGAACAATGGCAAGCCAAAAGCGATCAATAGATAACAAATTGAAGAGGATCACGCGGGAATGTGTCCTAAAGTACAGCGTTTGTGCTTATAATGTTTTATTTTTACAGCACATTATTCATGAACCCGTTCAAAGTGCAGGTGCTGTATACATGATGTTTTTGTCTTATTCATAAAACAACTTGGTTTTTTTTCTTTTGATGATAATTTCTTAAGTGCTGATGCGGAACTGATATACATGCATCTTGCGCGTTTTATTGAGCATGGCGCGAGTAGCATAAATTGCCGTAGTTTGGTCTGAACACAATCTGGATACTCAATGCAACTGACATAGTGTGCCAACTGGGCAAACTTCAAACTTTCGAAATTTTGCTTATTAATAATGCAACAGTACGATTAAGTCATTCGCTGGTGAGGCAATTGCTCACATTATTATATGATTACTTAGCCTTCCTCGCATGAGGCTATGGGTTTTAGCCTAACCCCTTCCAATGGGCAATGCCTATAGGCCCTAGAGATGCTGGACTTGCTACATTAGAGTAACATCACAAACATCATATTCATGTTCACTTGAGTACATAACACCAACACAGAAAAAATCATGATTACTAGATTGTATTGATATCGAAGGAACTAGACTCAGTTCCGAAATATTGCCGCATACTCGAACCGACCTGACCGCGTAGCTCAGTTGGCAGAGCATTGGGCTAATATTCCAAAGGTCGTAGGTTCGATTACCACCGTGGCCAGGCATATTTTCAAGCTTGCCCGGTGTGGATATACACTCAGATCGACACAGAAAAAATCATAACCCTAACCAATTACCGTTACGCCACTGCTCGTATCATTTAGCTGCGAGGTTCATGCGTTCTCACCCGTTTTACAATACGAGACAATTAAGTTACAATGCGTTACGTTACGTTACGGACTTGTAGCAAGCTTGCGGAGGGGGCGAATGCATTTACTTCATTGTGCCAAAAATTCATTTATATTGCGCCCGGCTGACTATATCGTGTCAGGAAATCCTTTTCCTGACAACTGTGATAAAAGATCGTTTAAATGAGGGGGTTGCAGTCCTTCCCCTCCACCCTCGTGCGACTATAAGCTGGGGCCGGTTGTTCAAAGCTGAGTTAGATTAACACTGGGTTAACCTAAAATTCAAAGCAAACTTCCTCACAGCAGTTGTCTAAAAATTTGGAAATATTTCTTCAAAGATCTTGTCTACATTGATAGGAGTTTACTTCTCTGAAGTTTTGAGATAAACAGACGTGCAGAAATACACAAACTAAAACAGCAGGTTAAATTTTAACCCAAGGTTAACGCTAACCCATCTTTGAACAACCGGCCCCTGGAGTTTACACTATCAAAGTTTCTGTGATCACAGTATAGGGATTTTACATAGGTAAATTATATAGATTTTGTACGATTTGTAAGAAATGTTTGAGGGAAATGGCTTGACTCAGTTTCCTCTGAAAACGTTATTGCTTATACAAATCCTTCAAAACTTAGAATGTATATCTATACCTATGCAAAATTCCGCTACTGTGTCTGCATGTGATCACCGGAAAAAGTTTGATAGTGTAAGACACTCTTATGTTTTGAAGACGCCATGTATGTTACAAGTATATAGTGATACAAACCTTGACTCTGCATGTGACTCTTTCACGACGATGTTCTGCGGTTTGGTAACCGTGGTGTTTTGTTACTCCGTCTTCATCGAGTTCAGACAGAAGTCCAGTGTCTGAAATAAATGCAAAACGACTTATAGACATTCCCAACAAAGATTTTTCGTCATTAACTGGTGATTAGTAACGTAATCTTTTTCGGAATTCAGATAAAAACCGGGGCAGCTTATTTATCGTAATAAGTACCTATACTGGACCACCACGAGAGACCATGTTCGAGACTTCATATCATCTAAAACCTCGCGGCAAAAAGGAGAACGAGAGTTGATTATATCATTATAGAGTTGCATTATCTTGTACAGTGTACATTTCAAGGACCTTCAAGCTCTAGATTAAGAAAAGATTTGATAAATATTCCACTACGTCTTAACTCAAATAAAATACGTGATCACAACTCTCGTGCTCTTCGTTTGATCCAAGCTTAATAAGAACTAGTGTGGCGGATGTATTATCATGAGGCAGAAAAAAGCCGTGATTCAGTATATTAAAAAAATGTTTGGAAAACAGCTGCAACGTCATTAAGAATTAAAGTTTAGGCTTTTGAAAGAGACTTGCTTATAGATTGTGTAAACATGCAATTATGATCAGACTCGCCAAGCAATTATTTTAAAAGACAAACAATCTCAAGTCTTAATTAAGCAAGCAATTATTCTAGTTTAGACTATTTCATAGTTGTGAATTACGGGCGCAACGTATCTTGTAACTTTAAGGTGGGTTACACTTGGGTATCACATGCAGTTATGACCGCATACTTCAAGTTGTATTTTGAGGTCAACTGTAGCTGTTCGAAGTTAGGAGAATTTGTGCATTAAAATTGAAGTTTGAATTCGCTATGCTTAGTTGTCGAAAACTTGTACAACTTAAGGCCCTGTTACACGGTGCAATTTTTCATGCAACTTGTCTCGCAATGATTAAAAAAGATTTTGATAATGCATTGCAAGAGGTGTTACACGCTGCAATGATTTTCATGCAACTCGCAACGATAGGGGACAGAGGCATGCGTAGAGACTAGGGAGAGGTGCTATTTGGCGCCAAATTTTAATTACAGTAAAGCGTGTACTGGGGAGAGCCAATAGGAACTCTCCAAGCCATAAACAACGCCATTGCGAGACAAGTTGCATGAAAAATTGCACCGTGTAACAGGACCTTTAAGCCAGTTTTCCAATTCAATCGTGTCGTACCGAAACGTACTGATGATCGAGCTAGCATGCCGGCGTAGATTGAACTGATGAGGTTGACAAATCCACGTACTTCCGGGTGTATTCGCGTATCAAAATGAAACGTTCGTCGCAAGTCAACTTTTTACTATGGAAGTATTAACCAATCATTAGGGAGTTTAAGCTTCGCGTTTCCGGGAACGGCAGGTTCGAACTTTCTTGGCAAAACTGTCGTTGAACGTTTTCGTTTCATATTCTCTTTCTTGCGTCGAAAGAATAATTATGTATTTCAGTTTTAAAACAGCAAATTTAATTTTCTGATACTGTAAATTTTTTCTTTGAGTGCCTGGCGTTTGCCGTATAACGCAAAGCTTCAACTCTCTACTATTCCCTAAATTTTGAAATTTAAAGATGTTTTTTATACGTTTCGGTAACGGTACGCTTCAAGTGGAAAACTGGTTTTACCTTCAAATACGATTCGAAGTTTGCCGTTTGCAGTTACCAGTCTGCTAGCCTGCGCGCAGACTATATAATGTCTGACTATAGTCTGCGCGCAGGCTACCAGTCTGCCGGCATAAACCGACCGTTAACCGCAAACTACAAATGTTCGACAGCTGATTTCAAAATACGATTTGAAGTTTAATGTCGTTTGCGGTCTGCCGTAAACATCAGGTTTTCACTTTCGACAATAAATGTGGAAATGTATTTGTATATACAATAAAGAACACCCAGTTACTTGCTTTATTTCCCTTCGGCAAAAGCTTCCCATGACGTATGTGATAATCTCTGAAATAATATGCGATAATGGACCGTCTCAATCTAATGTTTTCCTATCACGTATTGCCTGTTATCTGAATGGGAAGAAATCTGTAGGAATGTATCGCCAGAAAAATAGATTAAATGCCGACGTGACCGGACGTTTGGCCGACAGACATTTGGCCAATTACCGTATTTACTCGTTTGAGCGCCGCCCCCGAATGAGCGCCGCATTTGAGATCAATTTTTAAAGAGCGCCGCCCCCGAATGAGCGCCGCACTAAACAGTGTAAAAACTTTCAGCCGTCAAAATGGGGACATTTAGTAACAAAAACCTTTTAAAACTTGTCTATTTTATAGTTAAAAGTTCTTGTCATAGTTCACAAATAAAATATTTTTTAAAGAGCGCCGCCCCCGGTTGACCGCCGCATCTGAAGCTCTGAAAATTTAAAGAGCGCCGCGGCGCTTAAACGAGTAAATACGGTAAGTTTTGTATCATGCATAAATTATTAAGCGAATTAATATATTGTATCGTGCGTAAATTATTAAGAGGAGATTTTGTTTGTATGTTACGTAACACGCGCTCAAAACTAATGCGTGTAATATGTCGCTTGCGGTCATGACGAAATTCAAAATTTTTATTTTTCGATACGTTTCTCAATCGGCAAACAAACTTAAAAAGTATGTTTATTTTTAACTATTATTTTATGTTTCTCAACCGGCAGATGCATTTAAAAAGGTAGCTAACTCTATAAACTAGAGAATAAAGCAAAAACAAAGTAATTTTGAGAGGAACGCCAAAATCATTTTAGGTTTTGAACACTTTTCATTGCAAATACGTGACATTAAAAAAAATTGCCTCTTAAGCGAATTAATTGTATCATGCGTTCATTATCTACTATACAATGGGTTAATTTCCAATCCTACTTTCATCCAAATCGAACCAAAATTTAGTAAACTTATTCTTGGGCAATGCCCAATCCATTAGTCCCACAAAATTTTCGTATTAATACGTTTGATAGTTTTCGAGTTTATCGTGCTGCTGTTTAGACAAACACTGATAATGTGACAGGTTGTCTGAAACATGCTTCAAACCGATTCATTATTATTCACTGGGATCGAAAATAGTCCAAAAACGTGGGCCTATTTGATCGATTTGATCAAGTGCAAGTTATTTTTTAATTAGTCTTCTCACAAGCGCGAATAATGCGAAAATATAATCCGAAATGATCTCGGCAGGAGTCACACCTAATGCATTTTATAGGAAGTTATTTGAAGCGTGTTGAACAGACTGAAACATTCAGTTCTGTATCGGATATGTTACTCTCAGAGTGGGTCGACATCAGGCAAGTTGAAAACTACTTGACCGTGATCACTCAGAGTATCATCAGGAAAAAAATTAGACACCCGCATTCAATAACAACACAACCATCAGCTGTTTCACTTCAAGTTCCTTATCTTTCACCTAAATTTGCAGCGGATGTTTTGATAGAAATCGGAAAATTATTCAAGTTCTCTGTACGCATTCAATCTTTTTTCTGGCGATACATTCCTGCAGAGTTCTTCCCATTCAGATAACACGCAGACATACTGAATGTGAGGAAACATTTTCGATATCGATAAGTCAAGGTCACAGGAACGCAAGGGTCCGTAAGACTACGTAATAAGGCCCGATCATATACTACACAACGATACGATAACTTGTAGTATGCGCGCGCTGATTGGTCAAAAATTTATCGTTATCGTCCGAAGCTGGATCGAAGCTGGATTAGGGGCGGACCATTAGAAATCCCGGGAGGGGGAGGGGGGTATAACATTTTTGCGGCACGATTATTTTTTTCAGTCTCATGTCTCTGCAGGATTTTTTTTATGCCTCTGCAAGAATTTTGTTTTCAAGACTATTTGCACTTTGTTTGCATGATTTTTTTTTCTCTGACGTAATGGCTGCGCGAATTTTTTTTCCAGGCATTTTTCTTTGCACGAATGTTTTTTTTTTTTAATTTTCACCCCCCCCCCCTTGCGGGATTTCTAATGGTCCGCCCCTTAGGGCTGACCCTGGGTTAAAATTGAACTTGCTGTTTTAATTTATATGTTTCTGCACGTCTGTTTATTTCAAAACGTCAGAGAAGGAAATTCCTACTGATTTAGCAAAGATTTCTGAAGAAATATTTCCAAATTTATAGACAAGCTGTTGGGAAGTTTGAATTTTAGGTTATGCTAATCCAACTTTGAACAACTGGCCCAGTAGAGTAGAGCAAAATTTATACTTGTTCAAAATCTACAGAATAATAAATAGTATAAACTAGCTTTTAGAAAGGATTAGCAAAGTTACCTACACAGACAAGCTAGCGAATAAAATCTCTCATAAAGACTCATATGAAAACGCCATAGATATCTTATATAGACTAGATAGCGCATCTCTTTTAGTAAAATTGAAGCCAAGAATATTCCAGCGGTTACCACCATTTGAATAGATGGCGGCCATGTTGAAGTTTCCCACTCGCTAATAAACGCTTAAAAAACAACAATAACTTTCATCATTTGAATAGTTTGAAAATGTATTCGGAATAAGTTTAACTTAATGTTTAAGTTCCCTGTTTAAGAAATAAAAAACAGACGAGTTTTCTCATTTCATGGGAATATCCTGAGTCTGCAATCACGGCTTCAATTTTTGAATTGCAGAATAATTAGATGCACTATGTAGTGTATATAAGATATCTATGGAAAACGCTCGTCTGTAACCGACTTACTGTAAGAATACAAGAATCTTTGTCTAGCTTTAAACTGACTGGCGGTACAAGACGAGACAGAAAAAGTATTTTGATAACATACCATTGCAAGTTGAACTGCTTTCTTTTCCAATTTATGATAGAACAAGATTTATTTTAACACCAAATGTGTTCACTTTCGAATGCAAAATGGAAAAGCTTCAGCCGAGACAGCTGTGAACTGCCTAATCGAGCATAACCATGCATGCATGCACGAGACACAATTTGTGAATGTGGTCTATTATTTGATCAATATATAGCTAACTCAAGTGTGTTCATGGAACAATGCGGAACAATGCTTAAAGGACGCGCCCTCGCATTTTAAATATGATAAAAACGTGTTGTATTGGCAAATATATCATTAAGCCTAATTGTCTCATTTGAAAGAACTTGTTAAATGATGTATGGAGATCCTGCAGATTTTTTATTGTGTATTTTGCTTGATTAGTTAAAGTCATTTTCACCTGGTATCTTCACCGGGTGTATCTGCAAAAAAGGTTTGCACAGGCTTAATTAGGATTTTAGCTTTGATACATAAGCTATAAGCAAAAAATAATTATAGCAATATGTATTAAACTGAACAATTTCAGTCAATTTGTCATCTTTCCAAACATCTTCCTTGTTTACTCATTTGATTATTTCTTAATTGTATAGTTGCATGAGTGAGAACTTACGTTGTTCTTCTAGATCGTCCAATGGAATCAGTGGCGTAACGGAAGAAGAGGGTGGCAGGGTGCCCTTATAGGCATATTTGGGGGGGGGGGCTGTTGATTGTTGTCATTGTTTGACTGAGATATTATATTTATATTGAATATTTATAGAATGTTCTGGAAAATTCCGTCTCTATAACAATAACAGCAACAGTCTCCAACACATCTAACAACTAATAAGAATAACTTTTATTTTATTTGAGATGGGAATAAAAAAATCAGCTACCGTTGTCGATGGAGGCTTTATTATTTAGCATTATTAATTTCGCATTTTCCCATTGATTCTTCACCTGCATTTTTACGTTTTCTAATTATCTGAGGGATAGACCGTGGCTGATAAAGGCCCCTAGTTTTTTTAACTAACCCTACCCAACGAGCGTTACGCCACTGAATGGAATCTAATTCATCAATATATATACACAATACATGGAGCTCGTTCGTTTATTTTAGTATGTCGGGCATTTTAATTTTTTTGTGATATTTTACAATTTTTTTCTATATGTGATTTTTTATTATAATTATATACTATAAATATTGGCTACAAAATTGTCAATTAATTTAATCCACAATGCCAACAATGTCTTTCCATTCTTGAAGTTTTGCTAAAGAAACGCCACTACCTCCACACACAATGACAACAACATCTGTAAGTTCTTCAAGTTTTCCCTCGTCTTTTAACTTTGGTAATACGTTGGAGTAAACGGCAGAGAGAGCGGCCCCGCAGGCTGGCTGTACCAGCATCTGATGGTCATCTAGACACCAAAATACCTGTCTTTTTCTTAAATTCTCTTGGTGCTTATTTTCGCCGGTCGCGTTTATATCAGACTTGGCAAGTCTCGCTCGAATGCACCCGAGGCTATATAGAGCTCGTTTTCGTGTATTTGGTATTAGTTAAATCTCAACATCTCAATTACGAAAACGAGGCTCTATAACCAGATGACGTACTGCTCGGCACCCAAAGAAAGATCCTGGGTACGAGGTTGACTGCTCGGAAGGGTTGTTGTTATTGCTGTTGTTGTTGTTGTGGTTGTTGTTGTTGTTGTTGTTGTTGTTGTTGTTGTTGTTGTTGTTGTTGTTGTTGTTGTTGTTGTTGTTGTTGTTGTTGTTGTTATTGTTGTTGTTGCTGTTGTTATTGTTCCTGCTGTTGTTGTTGTTGTTGTTGTTGTTGTACTGCTACTGTTGTTGTTATTGTTGATGTTGTTATAGTTGTTGTCCTAGCTGTAGTTCAGGCCAATACTCAATTTTTTTATTTATCAGATTAAAAGGAAGAGCCCCTTACCTGCAAAATTAAGGCAAGCATTGATAGCATCCTTGTCTTGTACAACATATGAGATAAGTTTGTGACGAGTCGTCCAATTATATGCTTCTTCGCAAGCTCTTTGGGCTCCCAGACATTTTGCAATGCTAAAAAGATCGAATACATTAGGATATAAGGGACTCCTGGGCGCAGCCAACAGAGCATGTAGTCAGAGTAACTTGCTTGAGCTCTCTATGAACTCTCATCAACTTTGAGCCGGTTCAAATTTTGTGATGAGAATTGACACAGTTTTGGCTCGTTTGACCCGTATACAGAACACGGACACCAACCATGCAGGTGTTAATAGTTCTTGTTTGTTTGGAATCAAGTGTAGTCAACTCTTACTCGCATTCAACTCTTGTTCTCGTTTTACCGGGGCACGAGAGTTGAAAAAACTCTCATGCAAACTCTCGCTTCTCAACTCTCATCATCTCTCATTCTAGTTTATAATATATCCAGTCAACTTTCATCAACATTCATGCAACTCTTGTTCTCGTTTTACCGGGGCACGAGAGTTGAGAAAACTCTCATGCAAACTCTCGCTTCTCAACTCTCATCAACTCTCATTCTAGTTTATAATATCCAGTCAACTCTCATCATCATTCATGCATTTTGGGCTCACCCGCCTTTTGGGTGTTCCACCGCGGGCTGACCGTTTGCCATGCAGGCTACTGCAACTTATAATCGTCGCAGTATTTGCATTATCAACAGTCATTGTCCTTTGACAATTAATTAACCTTTATTATTTTAATATCAACAAAAATTTTATTGCTGCACAAATCTCAAACCGTGCACAAATTAGTTATCACAGCATTTCAAAATAATCCCTACATTCTACATCAGATTTCGTCCATACCTAGTTATCGCAGGAATCGTCACAAGACGTCCAGCTTGAATCGACGCAGCAAGACAATTAGCTCCTTCTGTTTCCATACCAACCACAGACACGTCATTCCAGCCCACGTGATGTAGTCCTCTGAGCACCCCAGAAAGTAAGCCCCCACCCCCGACTGATAATACCACCACTGAAGGTTTCCGGGGGAGGCTGGCCGCTATTTCGTGCACCATTGTTGAATGACCATCCCTACAATAGAATAGAATTAAGCCACTGACCTGAATGTAATCATCTACAATGTCACGACAACTGTTCAGCAAAGATGGCACCCTAATTAAATATCTAACATCATCTTGTATCAGGACCTTTTTTAGCTATATAACTAGGAGGGCCAAAGCAAAATTGCTCCCCAAAATGAAGATCAATTATGCGAACATAATTATATGTTTCCCCCTCCAGTTACTAGGCAATTCCATAACATTTATCTTGTGGTAATTAAAGTCAACAAACTAAACAAACTTTATTAAAATAATGTCTCCCACTCGAAAGTGCGTGATGCGTAATAAATTATTTCAATACTTTTATAACGTCTCTTTGTTCGTCGTAATGTGGAAAATTTCAAAAGTATTCACGAGTGCACACTCTGAAAACACTTTGGTTAAAGATGAGGTCAAGTCTGTTCTATGTGCCATGTGAGGGCTCTCTGATGTGCACAATACCCAAATTTCGCGTTGTTTCTACATCTTCTAAATTGAAACTCTAATCTATATTCATTTAAAAGCAGAGCAAACCAGAACGATGGTTAGATATTAACTATGTGCATCATATTGGATAATACTTTCATGTGCCCATTCACTTATTCGCATCCATCAGAAAGACAAAATCTCCGACAAATCGCCAAGGTCCAGTGTTATAAAACCGATGGCTTTTGTTGAAAAAATTGCCTTTTTTATAATTAAATATTTTATTTAAATCAAATCTGCTATGAACCACTTACAACTGTCATTTTGCCTTTCAAGGCAACTCTCTCAAAGTTTAATAGAGCAAATAATTAATGACTTTCCCAGTTTCCCCTGTCTACTGCCATTTCCCCTTCAAGAAGAGAATACGCGAAAACAATTAGGCCTTTCTTACGCCGCCATTTTTGGGTGGCATTTCAGCCGAGCAAGTCTGCGAGATAAGTCCACATAACAGCAACTTTTTATAATTTTTTGGACGAATGATGGTAAATTTGCTTTGTAAATGGTTAGTTTTTTTTTGAAAAATTGCTTTTCACATTGTTTTAATTGCCTGCATTGGATAATGAAAATTTGATACCACCCAAAAATGGCCGCAGATATTCGTCATCGTGAGAAAGGCTAACTGACCTGAGCTCCGTACAGCTAGACGAAGGGGCCTCGCTGAAACACCGAACTCTTTTTATATTTTTTCAGGTAGTTGTATCATATCCACAAGTTTGCTTGTTTTTAGATTTTAGCCTTACAATCAAACCCAACTTAACATTAATTTAGACACTGGTGTAATTTTGATTTGGACACTGGTACATGTAATTTTGAAAAAGTGTCCACTATTGATAAAACTCTGAGCAGATACACATTCTTCACTCCCCCCCCCCCACTCCATTGTTGGTCAGTTCTCATTGAGGTACACCACGGGCGACAATCCATCCCACTAGTGTGTGTGTGTGGGGGGGGGGGACGATGGAGCCGACCGGTAGACCTGGAAGCATGTCCCCCCCTTTAAATTTTGTAGTATTTTCACAACAATTATTTAGGGCAAAATTTATACAAGAATTTCAATCGCAAAGTTTTGGCCAATAGATAAGTTAGACGTCGAACGTTTTATGTGTCGAACCCACTGGTCCAATCCAATGCCAAGAAGTCAAAACAAATGAGCTTAGGTCGTTAGGACATTGACATTATGCAGCCAGACATTTCACACACGCCTTAGTTACTGAATGTTTTTAGCATCCTCCTCAGGCATCTCTATATAGGGTTAGGTCGATTAGGCTTAGGGATAATTTTTTCCATATCTGCGGAGGAGGCTACTGAATATTTAAATTATCAATCTTTGCTGCGAGACTTTATAATTACAATTGTCCCAAAATTGCATTTCTTCTTCGAGATTTGTCAAATGAATAAATTAAAAAACACACAACATCTACATAACAATCTGCCGCCATAGGTTATCTTGCAATCAGATCATTTTGCTGTGTACATATATTGAATCTTATGTTGAATGTTCGTGTTTACCGACATTTATGAACAATTATGTACTGTCATTATCTCAGCAATAGCAGATGCAATATAATAACCGGAAGCCTCCTATGGTGACCACTTTGCGTCATAACGCGCCCAACAAAATAAACTAGTTGATTGATATACGGAAAATAAACAGAATACATGGGCTTGGGGCGACAACAATCTAGTTGGTATACGGAAAATAAACAGAATTGGGCTTCGGGCATTCAGTTAGTATTGACAACAGTCGAGGAAACATTGTCAAAGTCAGAAGAATGCATTGGTCAAAACCATTTCTGAATATATTGTTGTTTGTATTATGTGTATTGGATATAACGTGCTTGTCAGCGAATCGCGTCGCCGAAAAGAATTCAGAGTGGTTAAAGATTAATTTTGAAAGATTTGGAGGGAATGAGAAGCACGATACAAGCAAAAGAGCGAAAGATATCGAAGGCAATACAAATATTTTGGGACATATAGAGGCAAAGCGATTGAATGTCGAAACTGGTAAACCAAGAAGATTAAATTCGGCTAGACGTGTTACAACAAATTCGAGATCGCATGATAATGAACTGTTTATTCGACCACAACAAGACACGAATGAACCAATTTCAAAACCTCGAGGACTTAACCACACGGAAATACAACAACTCGAACTGGTAACCGGTAAAATTGGCGCCAAAGAAACGGGTTTACGGTCTATCTACATATTAAATCGACGGTCATCAAAGTTAAAATCAATTCCTGATCTGAAGAGCACTAGGTTCGAAGGCGAGGCGAACCTCGGGCACATTTTGAACCAAAGGAGACGAAGCTATAACAAAATTATGTCCAGTCATCGTATTGCAAAACGAAACGTTAATTCAAGTTCACCAACGCAACCAAGTGTAACCCCAACGACTAACCCTCCAATTATAATCCTACCCCCACCCCCCGTGCCCTCATTCATTATTCCACCTGTGTGCAGTGGGCAAAAGTCTTGCTCGGGTCGATGCACCGGAAATACAACCGAATTTCGAAGTGATGATAGTTTGGCGTGCTACTGCGATGCAGCGTGTTACGAAGTATTTAATGACTGTTGTACTGATTTCACAAAATACTGTGGCGTGCAAAAACCGATCGATATTTCGATTAAAAACTTCAAATGGACATGTGAACCGATGGGTCACTTCAGAACGAACCAAGTTTGCGTGGCCGGAGAAGGATTATGGATGGTTTCACGATGCGCTGACGGTTGGCCAGACGACGCAATCCGAAGTAAATGCGAGGACCCCACGACGTCTCCCCGACAGGCTTCCGACATCAGTCGCTATATTCCGGCAGTGAGCGGCGACTTTACATTTCGGAATTATTTCTGTGCGAAATGTAACCACATCGCTGGGAATCTTGATTATTTTCCTGTGGAAATTAAAACTAACGTAATTCCACCTGAACATTATAATTTCAGCCAAAAAGTGAACTTTTTATTGTCAAACGGTGCAGAGTTTCCCATGGACGGACCGGCGAGGCCAAAAACGTCTCATACGAGGCGATATTGTCTAAAGTCAATCATTCAGACTTGTCCTGGTAATACAACTTCAGAATCGTGTGCAAACGGCCCTGTAGCCCTGGTTGATGGGTTAGGCCAATATTTTAAAAATTACGACTGCGCTTTATGTAATGACCGTAACATACCATTTGCATGTTTTCCGTCTTTTCCCTTCTTTAACTGTCGATTCACAGCACCGCAAAGGTTTTTGCTAAATCTAGACTACAAAGACACGAACAACGAACATGATTCGATGTTTACGGTTCTAAGGCCCCATTGCAACAATGGATTAGCGTTCAATGATAAATTACAAGAATGTGCCGAAAATTTCTCACCCCCTTCCGAAAAAGAGGACAAGTTCCGTATATTGGCCTGGTTTGCGCCGTCTAAAGACTTTCAATTCACTGAAAACGATTTTAAAACTGCGATGAAACGGTATTTTGGAGTTGAAGACTCGCAGATATATAATGTTAGCATTGATACAGTTCCTTGGATTTTTGGATTAGATACTACTCCCGATTCTACGATATTATATCATTTGGTCGGTTCAACCATACTCCTCACCCCCGAACAAAGTTTTGATATTTTCTTTAAAATCGATTCCAATTCCTCCGGCTTAAACCTTGGAGGTTTTATTAACTTTGAGAAACCGCTCAGCCTCACCTTAAATAACCTAACCTACACTATAATAAAAACAACCTCTCGCCCGCTTGCCTGCATCACACAGAAAGTTTACACACCACAGGAATATATTGTTTTACAGAACGAACGAGTTTACATCACACCGACCAACATCGGTTACGACAAAGTGGACTATTACGGACAAATTAATGGTAACATTACAATATGCGAAGGATATACACCAAGTAACTGTGAAAAAACTCAAACTGGATTGCCAAAAAATGATTTTATCATAAACACTAACTTAAGTTTGTATCAGAAAAACATTGGCATGCTATATAAACTTGGACAGTATGATGTGTTTAATAACTCTATTGCGTTGTGTAATTTGGAACAGCCTGACATTCCAACATGTTCAAGTGAAAATTCGTGCGAAGGGCGTTGTAGCAATCACACAGAATGGCGAACTGAAATCAAAATGCGTTGCTCATGTGATCCTGATTGTTATGAAGTGTTCAATGACTGTTGTACGGATTACACCAAGTACTGCGGTGCTCAGAGACCAATAGAAACACCGACCAAGAAATATAACTACACTTGTGCACAGGTTGGGTATTTTGACGACGAGTACTGTTCGGTCGGTGACGGACTGTGGACGGTAACCCGATGTCCGCCCGAGTGGCCTTACGACATTATCCGAACCAAATGCGAAGCACCAGTGAACAGACTTACTTACTCTTCCCCAGACCTCAATGGTTATCTTCCGGTACTCGGTGACGATAATACCACATTTCGTAATATGTATTGCGCAATATGCAATACTGTTCAAAAATACGTAAGTTGGCCTGTTGATATTCATACTGTCGTCATCCCCCCGGAAAATTATAACCTCAAGGAGAAAATTCGGTTTTTGCTGTCGTATGGGGCTACATTTCCGGTGGGGCGGGGACCTTGGAGACCTGGAGCGAATCAGGCTAGACGACACTGCGTAAAAGATATCATAGACACTTGCCCTTCAGGTGAAAACGCGCCATTGTGTAACCATGGCAACGTAACTTTAATTTCAGTTAGTCAATCTCAGCAGTTTAAGAATGCCCACTGTGCAGCATGTCACGGCGTACCCAGGGAAATATTAAAGTGTTTCCCAACTGAACTACCACGAATATGCGAACGTTTCGTTGCTCAGTCATTCTCCCTGGTTCTAGATAACAGTCAGGATGACACCGAAATCCAAACAACCGTAGCAGTATACGATGAAAAATGCGGCAAAACTGGAATGATTTTTGACGATAATTTGCAAGTTTGTCGCGTGAATTGGTTATCCCCACCACAACAAAACGGACAGGAACGATTCTACGTTTATTCTTGGCTACAACCACCACAAAATTCTCAGAATAACTCCTTCACAGCTACCCAATTCCAAGATTCCCTTGCACAATATTTAAATGTTTCGCAACTACAACTGTTTGATAGTAATATCACGACTATTTTACAACCAAGAACAAAAACTTTGTTGTTTTATCTTGTGTCATCGACCATCGCGCTAACCCCACAACAAAGCTTGGAACTTTTATCCATCAATCGAAATGATAACACCACATCTTCAGAGACAAAACTCCTGAACTATATTTACTTTTCAGAAGCATTCTCCCTGCAGATTAAAGGCCTTCTCTACACTGTAGCAAAAACAACATCGCGCCCACTTGCGTGTGTCGGACAAACGACTTATACACCAGAGGAATACACTTTACAGCACCAAGAACGAGTGTTTATACCAAGTACTAACAAAACTTACCAACAGTTTGAATACTACCGGGAAAATGTCGAACAGCTCGGAGTGAAACGGGGCAATATTACCGTATGTGAAAGGTTCATCCCAACTCAATGTGATGGCACCATCGTTCAGTACACATCTGAGGAATATATGATAATGGTCAACTTGAGCATTTATGTGAACAAAACTTCAAGTTTGTACAATCATGGAGAATATGAAATCCTGTCTAACAAATCCGTGGCAATCTGCCAAGAATTCGAAGTGCGTATCATTACCGGAGCTCGTCAAACAATTCGGGACAACGAAGCTCTTGGGTACATTACGTTCATTTCATTTCTACTTTCTATATTGTTCCTGATATTTCTACTGGTGACCTACATCCTTTTCCCCCAGCTTCAAACACTACCTGGAAAGAACCTTATGAATTTCGCTGCGAGTTTGTTACTTTTCCAGATATTTTGGCTACCCTCAAATTTCACCGAAGTTCGGTCGGACAAACCAGCATGCATGGCAATGGCTATTATGGAACATTATTTCTTAATGGCTTCATTCGTTAGCATGAGTGTGATCGCGTTTCATACGTGTAAAGTCTTTGCAAGAAGTTTACCTGCCCCCAAAATGTCGAAAGGTCAGGAAAGAAAGCTGTTTTGTATGTATCTAGCCTTGGTGTGGTTAGTGCCTGGAATTTTCGTTGCAATTTGTGTTGTATTAGATGACCAAGATGTTGTAAAACTCGGCTATGGAGAATCAGAAATTTGCTGGTTAACGGAGAACAATGCTTATACATACTTCGTTACCATCCCAATTGCAGTGCTATTGTTGTTCAATATCATTGCCTTCGTTATTGCTGCCGTATATCTTCGAAAACACAGTCAAAACACAGCAGCGAAGCAAGCCAGTGGAAACAGACGATCAAATCTCTCAATATACGCAAAGCTATCCACTCTAATGGGATTTACATGGTTATTTGGTCTCCTCGCTCTCGTCGTAACATCCACAACCGTATTTTGGTATTTCTTTGTGATTTTTACGTCGTTACAAGGCGTATTTGTCGCAGTGGCGTTTGTTGTGAATGCTAAAACATTCGGTTTGTATCGACAAGGTTATAAGAAGTACAATAGTAGTTCAGCTACGCCTAATACTACTACCAAACGGAATCTGACAACGAACATTTACAATGATACCAAACTGTGAATTGCGCAGTAGCGTGCGTTGGTAAAGTTTGTGTGAACTGATACTCTAAGTACTTTTTGGGTTTTCGTGTAGACTTCTCAATAAACTTATTGCAATAACAATTTGAAGTCTTGCTGGTAACTAAATAAAAAACCTCGCGGTTAATTTAGTTGTGGGGGATCGGTTGTACGATAGTTAAATAGCGCTATCCACCCGATATAGAGATTTTTTCAAAACTTGCTTAAATTGTTCGTTGGTTGGTATAACCCAGATTAAACTTTGTTTAAATTAAAGTTTCTATTTATTAATTGTGAGGTCCATAATAGTATAGTTTCATACTTTTTCAAGGCATTCAAGCATTTACAACATTTGAAAAAATCACTATATCCGGTGCATGATAGCGCTATCTGGCGTTCGGCCCCAGGCCAATAAGGCCATATATATTTGAAATAAAATGTCGATTATTTGTTATTAATACTTGTTTCTAATAAGCAACATTAATTCTTTTATACGAACTTGTTACTTAACTATTGTCTATTGTGTTCAGATAACAGACTGTTATTCTTTTCTTTTTTTGTTAAATATATGTATTATATTGTACAGTATTTTCTACTAAATTAATTAACAATTATTGGATGAGGTTTTTGTGATATGCGGAATTATCAAGGTCGAGGTAAGCGTTATCAGCCGAGTCGAAGGCGAGGCTGATAACGCTTACCGAGACCTTGATAATTCCGCATATCACAAAAAAACGAATTCAATAATTGTTTTATTATACATTTGTCTGTGTTCATTCCTATATAGGAATTTTGCATAGGTAAAGTTTTTTATAAGCATTTGTAAGAAATGTTCGAGGGAACTAACTCACTATTTTAACACTGAGTTCTCTCACACATTTCTCACAAATCCTTAACCAGTTTAATTGTTTTTACATTGTTCACTTTAATTATCATACCAGTTTAAAAACATCGAATAATCCAAAACAGACTACCGACAATACACCGCAATTTCAATATGGCGTTGGTAATGTTATGTTAAAAAGGCTTTTCACAAAGTCAAAGACGTCAAATGCGCCTAAAAATGCAAACCACTGTGAATTAATCTGGACATGAACAATGAAACTTCTCTAAAAATATAAAACAAAACAGTCTTTACTCACCAAATATCTTCATGGTCGAAAGGATGAACAAGAAAATGACCTATATTTTAACACAAAAAATGTATAATTATAAATTATTACTCCTTGTAAATTTGCGCTACTGAAATATTAACCTTTTATTTTGTTTCTACGCTAGGTTTATATTTTCCAGCCTATAAATTTCTGGGTAGAGCCAGATGATTATGTTAATATTTAATTTCTAATTTTCTGTTTAAAGTCTCAAAGGCATTGGGTGAAATTCGCTGT
The DNA here is from genome assembly GCA_902702795.2 of Paramuricea clavata. Classification (NCBI taxonomy): domain Eukaryota; kingdom Metazoa; phylum Cnidaria; class Anthozoa; order Malacalcyonacea; family Plexauridae; genus Paramuricea; species Paramuricea clavata. Next base: position 18,815 of record CACRXK020000847.1, read on the forward strand.
AAAATCAAATGCTCATTACCAGGTTTTTTTGTAAGATTGATTGCGTACGAATTTGCTTCATCCCACACCTGAAATATTTTAAAATTTTAGTTGGAGGCTGTTAAGAGGTTCTAAGCAAGCCAAGTTTATGTCTGTACAAGTTATGTCTATCAAGCGGAGATAATTTATGATTCAATATTCTACACTACACCATTTGTCATTTTTAGACCATCTTTAAATTACCTTGCCTTTCACAATGACACTTGCTCCTTCTTCTTTGATTTTATTTCTCATGAATTCAGGTGTGGTTTCTGGGACGACAACAGTTGCTGGTATTTGAAGTTGCCTTGCTGCGTATGCTGCTGCTAGCCCGGCATTGCCTCCTAAAATTTATAGCAAATTGTGGTAAACTGGGTTTGCAAATCTTGGCAGCTAGGTGCTGAAATAAAATCAAACCTCACCTTACGGACACATTTCTAATTATTATGATTAATGTTATTATATAATCCTTTATTGACAAATAGGCACAACATACGTGTGCCTTTAAAAAAACAGAGTTTGCATATTATTTGTTCCGTTTTAACTTCTAATACGGACACAACTCTATGAAGAATACCTCTCTAATAAGTACAGGCCATTCCATTTAAATTAATGTACACATGCCTCTATGGACGAGGTCAATAAAATTTGAACCCCTAAGAAAAAAGATCAAAGTGCCAACACAAACACCCCCCCCCCCCCCAGAAATAAAGAAATTTTTGTCTTAATACCCCTCAGAAAAAAAATGCAAAGACCAAAGGATGCTGATGCACACAACCCCTCAGAAATGGCTTTTTCAAACCCCCTCAGAAATTCTCATCCATGGGAGGGGGGGGGGGGTACATTAAATGAAATGGCCCATACACCTCTCTGATATATGGACACCTCTCAAATTTACAGCATGGATTATTTTATGGAATGGACAACTTGCATGTTAGACTAAATTTAATCTAAGTAAAGAGAAGGGAATAAAACACAATTCAGTTAAAAAGAAAATAATGAAATTAGTAAAATTGCAAAATTTGGTTGCGAAATGTTGTAAAATGCAGAAAATATAGCCTTGTGAAGTTTGCATATTTTCACTATATTTGTATTACACGCGGAAATTGTTACTATTTTCGGCTCAAAAATGGTAACAATTTTCGCACATAATACAAATATACTGAAAATATGCAAACTTCGCAAGGCTATATTTTCTGCATAATTTTTACAACATTTCGCAACCAAATTTTGCAATTTTACTGATTTTAATAAGTTCTTTACGGGAATTTACTTTTTTTGCCTAAATCTAAAATTTGTCTAACATGCAAGTTGTCTATTGCATAAGGAAAATGTAGTTATGTGAGATAGATGCAATATGTGAGATAGTTGCAATATGTGTGTGTCTTGCACTATATGCATGAGAGTTGGAAGGTTTGCTGTATAAGAGATGTGTTCCATGAATTCATCCATCAATGAACCCATGATATGTTTGTCCGGCCCATAATATTTTTGCATTTATATGCCCATGGTGTCTCACTTACCGGATATTGTTTCTTTAAGATTCAGGCCTTCTATGACGTGATATGGTTAAAAAAGTACAAGTATTTATCATATATTTACTTGAAATGATCATAGAAAAGCTGGCTACATTTTCAAGATTTTTCAGACTTGCTTGTAAATGTGAAAAAGTGGGTTTGATGCATATAAATTATCAAGGTGAACTGTGAAGTTCTTTCCTATCATTTCAAGTCAATATATTTTTACACTATCACTTTGGTCGGGTATTTTTCAGCTATCCGGCATATCTGGCCATTTATAGTAAAATGCTCCATCCGGTGCACCCCTAGTTATGCAATTATGCCATTCATATTATTTATTTATTGAAATAACGTTACCTGAAGATGAAACAATATGGGTGTAACCTTTTTCTGCAGCCTATAAATGGTATTAATAAGAAAGTGTTGGCACACAATAGTTAATCAGACTATTTGCCCATGTCACAAGGGGAGGGGGGCACCCAATTATAGCACCAATATTTCTTCTCAATCTTATTAGAACTGTATCTTATGAAAAATAGTGTATTTTGGAGAATGCAGGGAAGTTAAGCGACATGGGGGGAAATAAGGCGGCAGGGGGGAAATAAGGTGACACAATTTTTCAAGGTGACTTTACCAAAGGAAAAAGGTACGTTTTTGAGGTTATCTGTATTCTGCCGAACCTTACCCCCAAAATGCTGGAAATCACATTTCAGGCACTCTAGATTTCAAAAGGTTTTTTCCGGAAAACCCCTAGGTGGTCTTATGCCTTCTGCATTTGATTTTCCACCCAGCCCTGGCAGGGTTTTTTTCAGGGATTTTTTAAGGCTGTTAAACGGCCCCAAAAACTCAATCTTGAATTGAGTTTTGAAACTCAATCTTCTCACCAACGTTTCAGTGCAGTACAAATGAAGTTGTTTGAGTTAATTTCGTGACGTGTGGAAATTAGTTTTCAGTTGGAAACCCGACAATTAAGAAAAAATGGCTGGAATTCATCTCACAACACAAGAAAAACTATGCATTCACCATCTTTAACTAGTTTATAGTGTCCCTCAGCTCGTCCCTCAGTGCCCCTGCTTTAACACATTCCGTCTCAACTACATTTATTGAGTACAAGTGTCAGCCCCCGGTAGGGGGAGGGATTGCAGCCACCCCAGTTGTTCAGCTAAACTCAATCTTCTCTGCAAAAACGGACCCAAGAGAAAATCCTGAAAAAAACCCTGCCTGGCCCACAGGACCACCCCCTTCCAAAAATAACCCCAGACAACCCCTGGCTATGCAACTGCCTGGGAAGTCGCTGGTGGAAGGGGGGGAGGGGAGTAGCCCAACATTTTGGAAAACAATGATAATAAGTTGTTTTCACAAATTAGGAAAGTGCAAAAATATTTCCAACTGGAACCTAAAATCCTTGGTGAATTTGTATATACGTACCTTTTTACATCTATTGCCAATACCACGAATTTTAAACGAGCCAGCTGGCTGAACATTTTCCAACTTGAGGTAAACATTATATCCAAATCTATTAGACAAACACGTACTTTGCAACAATGGTGTTTGTAAATATAAATTGGAACTAGTTGACACGTTTTTACCCTCCATATTTTGAAAATATTGATAGCCTGCGCGCGCTGCCCGATTCTCGCACAACCCCGCGCGTGCGTGAAAACATCCCGCGTGGAATAGCAAAACCTCGCGTGCTTGTGTGATGCTAAACGCTGGATTAGCGCTAAACCCGGATTAAAATTTAACCTGCTATTTTAAAACTTCGAAGAAGAAAAGTCATAGAGAAAAGTGCTGTTGATCCAGAGTCCAGACAAGATCGGCTTTCGACCGGCCCTTGATGAATGATTAGAATATGAATTCAATTGATTTATGTTCCGCCATGACTAAGTTTCACTTGTTTTGTTATACATTGGTTAATAAATCTTGCCAGCAAAACCCACGCACTATTGCGAAACGCATATGGGAATTAGCCCCTCCAAAATTTTACCTTATTTTCACTTTGTGGGACGTATTATTCGTCGGAGTCCCACAAAGTGAAAATAAGGTAAAAATGCGGTAAACTGAGTAGCTACTGTAGTACTGTCATAAAAAAAAAACAGCACAGAGACTGAATATTGTGATCGTATTATATTTGAAGAATCATATATTCAAGCAATGCAAATAACAACAATTCAATCTAAATCAAACAATTCTTGAGAATATATTACAAATATCCTATATATACTGTCTACAACATTACTTACGTCTGTGGAAATATTCAGTATTTAAGCTTACTAGGCTAGCAATTCGTAATTCTCTTCATAGGCGTACCGGGCGGGGGGCAGTCGGGCAATATTCGATCAACAGTCGGGCAATTTTGGTTTGCAATAAAAAAAAATGGGACAAATTCTGTCAATTTTGTCTAAAATCAAGTCAATTTTTTGGCAAATTTTGTGATTTTACGAAAATTTGTGTTATGCTCCGAAAAAATTGGTTGTCCGGAAAATTTTTTTGACCCCTAAAATGGTACACTGACCGAAATTTTTTTGGCGACGGGGGGGGGAGGTCGCCAAAATAATTTTTCCGAAAAAAATTTTTTGGTACTAGTCGGGCAGAATCACGAAAAGTCGGGCAATTTTCTTTCCGCCCCCCTAATTTTTTCCTTCCGGTACGCCCATGATTCTCTTCAATCATGCAACTCGATCTTTGTAAAACATGTTAGCAATCGGTATTAAACAAAAAAGTCTCTATTACCGTATTTACTCGTTTAAGCGCCACTCTTTTAAATTCTTAGTCGGCTACAAATGTGGCCCTTTAATATTTGAGAACGGCGCTTGTTCGAGGGCAGCACTTTCTACAAAATATTTCATTTGTATTAATTAAGCGACAACAAGAAACATTAGCAACAAAATATAACATAAAAACACTGAAATGCAGGAGAAAAAGTTCCGAGGCTTGCAACCTCGTATCCAGAGAGTTTTTCTTCCGAGGTTAGGCGTCATGAACAATTTTTCAGATGGTGCTTCGATTAAGCGGCGGATTATTGTGAATAAATGCGGCGCTTAATGGGAGGGCGGGGGGGGGGGGGGGCGCTTAAACCAGTAAATACCGAATAACTTTTCGCCCTTCTAGCATATGGTGTTAAATCACAGTTCTAATGTTTCTTAAAATGTCAATCAAAACTAAATTAACTCAATACGTTCACCATTAATGTTTAACTGAATGAAACTGTGCATACATTCTTCCGTTGGTCTAAAGAAACACTGACTATAGTGTCCAGAAGGGTGTATTAACCATACAACATTTGCAGTTCACAGTTTAGTGTCTTGGCAGATATTCGTTGAAGCATTTCTTCTCTTAGGATCAACCTCAGGTGTATTCGAGCCGCTTGCATATCTTTGTTTATACAAACCGAATGTTTTGGCATTCACAACAAACGCCATTGCAACAAATACGCCTTGTAACGACGTAAAAATCACAAAGAAATACCAAAATACGGTTGTGGATGTTACGACGAGAGCCAGGAGACCAAATAACCATGTAAATCCCATTAGAGTGGATAGCTTTGCGTATATTGAGAGATTTGATCGTCTGTTGCCACTGGCTTGCTTCGCTGCTGTGTTTTGACTGTGTTTTCGAAGATATACGGCAGTAATAACGAACGCAATGATATTGAACAACAATAGCACTGCAATTGGGATGGTAACGAAGTATACGTAAGCATTGTTCTCCGTTAACCAGCAAATTTCTGATTCTCCATAGCCGAGTTTTACAACATTTTGGTTGTCCAATACAACACAAATTGCAACGAAAATTCCGGGTAGTAACCACACCAAAGCTAGATACACACAAAACAGCTTTCTTTCATGATTCTGCGGGATTTTGGGGACACGTGAACTTCTTGCAAAGACTTTACACGTATGAAACGCGATCACACTCATGCTAACGAATGAAGACATTAAGAAATAATGTTCCATAATAGCCATTGGCATTGCCATGCATGTTGGTTTGTTGGATCGAATTTTGGTTGAACCGGATGGTAGCCAGAATATCTGGAAAAGTAACAAACTCGCAGCGAAATTCATGAGGTTCTTTCCAGGTAGTGTTTGAAGCTGGGGGAAAAGGATGTAGGTCACCAGTAGAAATATCAGGAACAATATAGAAAGTAGAAATGAAATGAACGTTATATAACCGAGTACTTCATTGTCACGGATTGTTTGAGGTGAACGAGTTTCGTGAATGACACGTTCTTTGAACTCCTGACATATTGCAATGGATTGGTTAGATAGGATTTCATACTCTCCGTAATTGTACAAGCTTGTAGTTTTGTTGATATAAATACTTAGGTTGATCATAACTATATATTCCTCAGTTGTGTAATGAACTAATGACCTATTACATTTTGCTGGGATGTACTTTTCACACACGGTTATATTTCCTCGTTTCACATCAAGTTTTTCCGGGTTTTCCCTGTAATATTCAAATTTTTCGTACGTTTTATTAGTACTTGGTACAAACACTCGTTCTTGGTGCTGTAAAGTGTATTCCTCTGGTGTATAAGTCGTTTGTCCGACACACGCAAGCGGGCGCGATGTTGTTTTAATTACAATGTAGCGAATGCCTTTAATATGCAGGGTGAATGATTCTGAAAAGTAAAGATATTTCAGAAGTTTTGTTTCAAAAGATGTGGTGCTATCACTTCGATTGATGGATAAAAGTTCCAAACTTTGCTGTGGAGTTAAAGCGATGGTCGAAGAGACTAGATAAAACAATAATTTGTTTGGTCCTCTCCACGGAGCTATTGAACGACTTATATCGGCGATGTTAATATCAAATATTTGGAGGTGGGAAACATTCAAATATTTTGCTAGGGAACCTTGGAATTCGGTAGGTGCAAGAGACTGATTAGTTCGAGAATTTTGTGGTGGTTTAAGCCAAGCGTAAACGTAGAATCGTTCCTGTGCGTTTTGTTCAGGTGGCGATAACCAATTTACTCGACAAACTTCCAAAATATCGTCAAAAATCATTTCACTTTCGCGGCATTGTATATGATTTACATAGGCTGTCTTGATTTCTGTTCCAATCTCTTGACTGTAGCCTAAAACTAGGAAGAATGAAGAAGGGAATAATATTGAATTTCCCATACCCTTGCAACTCCTAGACTGTGCAGAGAGAAAACATAAAAAACGCTCGCTTGGTACACCATGACAAGCTGCACAGTGCATATTCTTAAAATGCCCTTTATCGTAAGTTGAAATTATTGCTACATCACCATTAGTGCAGGACTCAAAGTTTTCACCTAGAGGGCAAGAATCGATAACATCTTTGTATTGCAAGAATGACGGGCACAGTCGTTTGGCCTGATTCGTCCTGGGACGTGCAGTTTGACTGATTTTTGCCTCATGAGACAGCTGCAGGAAACGAATCTTCTCTGTGAAGTTAAAATTGTTTGGGGGGATGACGGCCGTTTCAACATGAAGAAGCCAGGTTTCGAATTTCGTAACACCGTTACAAATTGCGCAATACATGTTACGGAATGTGATGTTATCACGACCAACCACTGGAAGATAACCATAAATTTCTGAGGAAGATATCATAAAATCGAATGCTGGCCGCGTGCATTTGGTTCGGAAAGTGTCGTAAGGCCACTTGGGCCGACAACGTGTGACCATCCAAACATCTAGATCTGCATTCAGCCAACAAGACAGGCGTTCAAGATTCTTACATGTATAGTAATATTTCTTGGTCAGTGTTTCTGTTGGTTTCTGAGCACCACAGTACTTGGTGTAATCCGTACAACAGTCATGGAACGATTCATAACAATCAGGGTCGCATGAGCAGAACACTTGATTGTCGGTTCGCCATTCTGTGTGCTTGCTACAACGCCCTTTACACGAATGCTTGCGTGAACATGTTGGGGCAGTTGGGAAGTCAGTCTTATTTGAAATACACAACCTAACTGTTTTATCAAGTACGTTATACTGTCCTAGCTGGTAGAACTTCTCAGTTTCTTTATGATACAAACTTAAGTCCGTGTTAATAACAAAATCATTTTTGGTTAGTCCCGTGGAGGTAGTCTTGCAATCAACTGGAGTGCGCCTTTCGCATATCGTAATGTTTCTATCAATTTCTCCAAAATATTTGGATTTCTCGTAAAACGCTTTATCAATGGTCATGTTAATAATGTAAATACGTTTGCCGTCGGCGAAAACTTTGTAATTTTGTGGGGTAATAATTTTTCGTGTGATGCACGAAAGCGGCCGAGCAGTTGTTTTTATTATGCTGTACGTAATGTTATTTAAGCTGACGCTGAGAGGCTCCTTAAAATGAATAAACCTTCCAAGGCTTACACCCGAGAGGTTGGAATTACTTTTAAATAAAACATCAATACTTTGTTCCGGGCTTAAGAGAAGCGTAAAACTGACCAAATGGTACAAAATTATAGAGTCGGGAGAAGAGTCTAACCTAGGAACTGTCTCGATGCTAGTATTGGACATCTGTGAGTCTTTAACACCGAAATATTGTTTCATAACAGTTTTAAAATCGTTTTCAGTGAATTGAAAATTCTTAGACGGAGCAAACCAGGCCAGTATACGGAACTTGTCCTCTTTTCCATCCGGGGAAGGGAGATTTTCAGCACACTCTTGTAACTTATCATCGTACGTTAATCCATTGCTTCCACAAAAGGTGCTTAGGACCGTAAATACCGAATGCTCTTCGTTGTATGTGTCTTTGTAGTCCAATTTTAACAAAAACTTTTGTGGTGGAGTGAGTCGACATGTAAGTAGGAACAAAGATGGGAAACATGTATATAGTTGGTTAGGGTCATCACATGAAGCAAACCCTAACATCAGGGCAAGTGGGCCGTTTTCACAAGATTCTGAAACTGTATTACTTTCTGAAGATTCTGAAGTTGGAAAAGAATCAACCATCGACTTTCGACAATATCGCCTCGTTTGAGAAGATTTTGGCCGAGCCGGTCCGTCTTCTGGAAACTCTGCACCATTTGACAACAAAAAGTTCACTTTTCGACTGAAATTATAATGTTCAGGTGGGATTACATTCGTTTTAATTTCTACAGGGAAATAATCAAGATTCCCAGCGATGTGGTTACATTTCGCGCAGAAATAATTCCGAAATGTAAAATTACCGCTCACTGCCGGAATATAGCGACGGATATTGGAGGACTGTCGGAGAGATTTCGTAGGGTTCTCGCACTTATTTCGGACTTCGTTGTGAGGCCAATCGTCGGCGCATCGCGATACCATCCACAGCCCTTCGCCGATTTCGCAATGAGGTGGATTCGATGGAACATTACCCAATGGTTCACAAGTCCACTTGTATTTTTTAATAGAAATATTTCTCGGGTTTTGCACGCCACAGAATTTCGCAAAATCGGAACAACAGTCATTAAATACTTCATAACAAGCCGTATCACAGTAGCACGCTAAATTTTCATCAGTTCGCCATTTCGTTATATCACCCGTACATCGATCACGGCAAGACTGTTGCCCGCTACACACAGGTGGAATATTACATGAAGAACTTGAAGACGCGGGTGGATTACTTGTTGGGGTTGCAATTGGTTGCGTTGGTTCGCTTGTATTCACGTTTCGTTTTGCAACACGATGAATGGATGGCATTTTCTTGTTCATCCGTTTTCTTGGGTTTGAAGATTCATAGGGGCGGTCCACTTCGTCTTTGGCCGATAACTTTCGATCTAATATGTCAGACTGTAAGCTCGTTTGTTTGGCGTCTCTTTTGCTGGTTGAAATTTTCTGTTTTTGTCTTTCCGGATTGTTTGGTTCTGATGTTTTTGAAAATGGATTATTCGTGCCTTTTGATTCAATTCCTTCGCCAATGTCGTGTTGCTTTGGTGCAACATGAACAGGGTTTGAGTGTAATCCTTCCTTGCCACGTTCGAGGTTCAACGGTTCTGTTTCCTCAAACCCCCGAAATTTTGCTTTCTTGTTTGTTTCGTGGTACTGTTTCTCTCCAATTTCTTCAACTGAACTATTCTTTAACCATCTTGTATTATTTTCGACGTCGACTCGGCTTGTTGACGAAAACTTTACAACTGACACACAAACTACAAACAGTAAAATATTCGCGAATGATTTCGACGACTGCATTCTGATCTCGTTGATGTTATTTCGAGTGTTGTTCGTATCAACTGAATTCTACGAGGTTGCTAACGGCGCATTTTATAAGAGGCATAGCGTCTGAAACACTTTTCCAAATTCATCTGATGCTTGATTTAGGGCGAATGAAAATGTCCCTTTTATGTTGTTGCGCCTCACACGAAACGTTTGACGTTTTCGAGTGCATGTGAGTGTGTGAGCAATATGACGTTCGGCGTCGCCACTTTAATTAGTATATATGGCCGTGACCTCTTTTTCAGAATTTTCTTGAAGACTTAATTTTGTATATTTCAGTCCAACGTTATATGTTTCCAACGTAAATATCATGCGTTATATGTCTAATTTTCTAATTGTCTAATTTTCTAATTGTCTAACGGTCTAATTTTCTTTGTCAATATGGGCACTTGGTGATTTAGAAACGTTCATATCGCCCTGTCAAACGAATGGCAGACGTTGGACAGCAGTTACCAACGATATTAGATTTTTACCCAAAGCACGATTTTCGTCACAAATATATCATGTCAATTCATGTATTCTGGCAATATTAAAATATATGAATTGCTCAATGTCGAAAAAAATACTGAAGAAATATTAGTAATCCAATCACTTATATCTTCAGAATTTTGAAGACAGTGACAAGCTGGATGAGTTAGCATTCAATAGTTTTGACTAAAGAAATTTTATATTTGTATTCTGGGGGATATGGTATTAACTAGTACGTTTGTTTGACCACGGTGTATATGAATATAAATATATCGAAAATTCAAACTTGAAAGAGAGATGAAAGGTTGTAGCTACCTACCAACATCAATATCCAATAGTGGTCTTCAAATTTGGTCGACATATTTTATATAAAACGTTTGCGTCCGATATTATACAACCTATAAGTACAGTTCTTTTCCTTAAATTAAGCGACAAGACTATACGTATAATGTGTTGAATTTTGTCTGCGCTATAAATTCTATTGTACATTTGTTGATAACACTACAGTTTGACCACTGTTGTAATATTACAAAGTATAAAATAACGGTAACTCCGAAAATAAACATTTTAATATTCTAACTTTCGACTAAGATTCAGTCATCATCGTCTGAATTTTAGTCGAAAGCTAGAATATTAAAATACTTATTTTCGGAGTTATCGTTGTTTTATATTTTATTAAAATACTCAGTGGTTCCCGTGGTTTTGTAATATTATAACACGTAATTATTTAATGGTGGCAATTAAATTATATTCATGGCAATAAAACTAAATATTATAGCTATCTAATATATAGAAAGCCAAACTATTGGAAAAAGGCGAAAAGTCAGTTTATGCAACACAATCATTCGAATATTAAATGTATCATTGTTAATTTTAAAATGTGTTAAGTGCGCATATATATTGAGTGCGTATACAGAGGTGCGCATATATCTGTTAAGTGCGCATATGTGTTAAGTGCGCATATGTTAAGTGCGCATATATGTGTTAAGTGCGCATATATGTGTTAAGTGCGCATATATGTTAAGTGCGCATATGTGTTAAGTGTGGATATATGCGCATATATGTGTTAAGTGCGCATATATGTGTTAAGTGCGCATGTGTTAAGTGCGCATATGTGTTAAGTGCGCATATGTGTTAAGTGTGCATATGTGTTAAGTGCGCATGTGTCAGTGCGCTGGTGGTGCAGTCGTCACAACAAGCGTCTGTCACGTCTGAGATTCAGTCAGGCATTTGAAGTTTGCCCGAATTTGTAGAATTTGTATGCGGGATTGTAATGAAATAACCTGAATTTTTCAATTTACTGTACATTTCCAGAATTTTGTTGATTTTTCAAGCATTTCCCCGAATTTACTTAGTCTCACTTTTGCTGGAAAACCGTAAGGTAGTTTTTACTCGTTTTTACTGCGCATACCTGGTGGCTAGCGTGGTGCGGCCGTTTGCTTAGCAAGAGAGGCATTTACCCACCTGGAACATTTTAATGTTTTAAAAATGTTTTAAAAATTTCAATGTTTTCAGGGGGGGAGTGATTCCTCATGCTAAATTAACCTGAAGTGGGACCTCTGTATATACTTTACTTGCTCTGCGTGTGGTTTAAACGTGAGAGTCTGTCTGAGAGTTAAGAAACACTCACATACATTCGCTTCTCAACTCTCATTTTCGTTTGACAGAGGGTTGCAACTATCTGAAAATATAAGGAGAATTTTGACGTTTCGAGCGAAGGCCCTTCCTCTGGTAGTTGGCAGACAAACCTCGTCGGTAGCTACCCACGACGAAGGGGCTTCGCTCGAAACGTCGAAATTCTCCTTATATTTTCAGGTATAATTGCATCCTTACCAAGGAAAGCTTGTTATTATATTGGACAGTTCAAGATTTCAAGACATGTTAACAAACTACATTCAACAGAATACATACCATGCGTGCCGACCATAACCATGTTGTTGAAAACTATACGAATCATTCTGACCACGAAGCGTCTCGGAACTCTTGAAAAGCAAAGCCAACGCGCCGAAACGAAGCCCCTGAATGGTATATACTTTCCAGTATTATTGAGCTAAGGAATGCAGCTATCCTTAGTACTAGTAACTGATGTCCGAGATGCCCCAATTCACATCTTATAATCGCCATTGCTTTGACGAACCAGCTAGAACTGTCTTTATTAGCAAGTCAGATTTACAAGTGCGAGGCAAATCGCATGCATACCCAAGATCAAAGATTTCTAACCTACTTGTCCCCAAGAGACTAAAATTGAATCGAAAATAGCTCATTATACAGGGTGTAAACAATTCCTTTAGAAATCAAGCTGTTGTTGTTAAGAACAAGATTTTATGCTCCTGGGAATTTAAAATAGCTTCTAATCGTATGAAGAAGCATAACTGCATAAAATAGTCAAATTATTAATTGGTTATATCATCAGTTCAAATAAAAATAGTTCTGAGCACAGAGCAACGAGTTTACTGTTTTACGCGCTGCGTTAAATTAATCAGCACATAATTCAAATGAAAGTTTTAATGCTATGGTCTATGCATTCAAATTGCAAGCTTGCTTTCTAAAGGTCTCGTTTTTTTACACACCTTGTGCATAGACACTTGCCGCGATTTTAGTTAAGCAAGTTGGGCGACAAACGCGACGGCTATTCTCCAAGAGTTGCATGAGAGTTGATGAGAGTTGAGAAGCGAGAGTTTGCACGAGAGTTTTCTCAGCTCTCATGCCCCGGTTAAACGAGAATAAGAGTTGCATAAAAGTTGATGAGAGAACAAGAGTTGCATGAGAGTTGACTGGATATTATAAACTAGAATGAGAGTTGATGAGAGTTGAGAAGTGAGAGTTTGCATGAGAGTTTTCTCAACTCTCATTCCCCGGTCAAACGAGACCAAGAGTTGCATGAAGGTTGATGACAGTTCACTGGATATTATAAACTAGAATAAGAATTGATGAGAGTTGAGAAGCGAGAGTTTGCATGAGAGTTTTCTCAACTCTCATGGCCCGGTCAAACGAGACCAAGAGTTGCATGAAAGTTGATGAGATTTCACTGGATATTATAAACTAGAATGAGAGTTGATGAGAGTTGAGAAGCGAGAGTTTGTATGAGAGTTTTCTCAACTCTCATGTCCTGGTCAAACGAGAATAGGAGTTGCATGACAGTTGACTGGATATTACCACACGCGTATAGCGAAAACTCTCATCAAAATCACAACGAGTTCAAAGTTCATGAGAGTTGTCGGTCAAACGCGATCGAGATTTGCAATTCTCATTAACTCTCATCCTCGTTTGAGCGAGGCTTTATGCTTGTGTCTGAGATTGTGTGTTGTTCCAAGAGGTTGGCACAACCCACCCATTTTCGCGACCCTCCTTCAATCGACCGCGGTGGACGTGTTTCAGTCTTTTATTTTAATTTAATTTTTATTTATATATACTGAAAACAATAGTTTAAAACTATCTTAAGATTACGTCTAAAGTATGTAATGCTAGAATGTAAAAGCCTTTTTCTTAGCTTAAGACTTTTACTTCCCAAAAGAAATATCTCCACTTTGGACAAGTGACGGAGTAATTTACACGTATATGCCAATAGATTTCTCATATGTATCAAAATGAAAAAGAACCCTCTTTCCCCACAACCTCTTGGCAACCACCCCACCTCTCCGCTTTCGGCGTCCATGGGAGTCAGTCTTTCCCCGCGCTGCAGGTGAAGACCTGACGCCTACTCACGGAGCATGCGTGGTTCATAATCCCGTTATCACTTGATTCGACGGGATTTTCCCGCGTAGGCCAAGGTGGGTTTCAGCGAGCATGACAGTGCACACTGTGGCGCACAAATTTATCGGACAGGGTATTAGAAAAAAATTTAGTGTTGTACATACATTTGTTTGGCTGAAATTGTTTTTCACCCGTCATATAACTTTGCTTTTAATGATGAAGTGTTTTTAAAATGTGCTTATTCTGAAAGACCATTTGCTCTAGTTTTTTAGGGCCATAGTAAAGCCGGACTTAAAAAAGTCTGCTGAAAAATTATGAAATTTCTACATGAAATGATGCCAATTTTTCGTACTGAATTGAGGGAATTTCCGCGTAGAGGCCTAGGGCATACCTATACAAGACGGTCTTCAATTTCTGTCATCTTGGCTTCAAAAACAAAGCCGGAGTTATATCGTTCCAGTTTTTATAGAGTTCACTGGTCAACCCAATAGGCAATTCCAGCTTTTAGTTTATGCGTGCAGGGAACGATGGGAAGTAAGGTATCATATTGCTGATTATGCTGAAAAAATAAAAATGGTGGCCGTGTAAATAGGGAGTGATAGCTTATACTTGTAAATATTGAAATATTTCGGTTGTCTCGGCAGTTTTTATTGAAAATTTTCAGCATAATCAGCAATTGGATACCTTACTCCCCATCATCCCCTGCACGCATAAACTAAAAGCTGGAATTGCTTATTGACTAACACGAGCAGCGCAAAATTTTACACCCAGTGAAATCCACCTTTGGAAATTTGTATAAATTAAATAAAAGTTCTCATATTCTTCTACTTTGAACTTTGCCAATAATTTAACATTTAGTTCAATCGCATACACCATATTACGACTCTCCATTTTTCTAGGATTAAAGTCATTGAATGAAATTGAGATAAAATTCTGAGATGTCAATTCCTTGTCACGGATCTCAAAAACAGGGCTGGACCGTGCATGGGTCATGTACAAATCCAAGCCACCAATAAGCATGCTCGAAATTGCAACTGCGCATAAACTAAGTATTATTTAAAGCACGCGTAGGAGTGCTTTTTATCAGATATAAAACACAGGTGTTTCATATCTGATAAAGCACGACTACAAGGCGAAATTTCATTGGCGAAATAATTTTAAAAATATTATCTGAGGAGTTCATTCATAAATAATTTTAAAAATAAACATTGTCTGAACCGAGAAAATCGCTAAGTTTATGTACATTAACATGATTTTTTTTATCATGTAAAATTAAGACGATTTCCTAAATTAACATTATTTTTTATGTAATTTAACATGATTTAAAAGCATTTTAACTGTACAGTATAACGCTTGTTAAAAAAATGTCCGATCAAATTTGAATGTTTCCAGATTGAGGCTCTGATAAGAATTTTCTCTCGACTCAAAACGTGTCAGTTATGCGCAGTTGAAACTCCGAACCAGGTGGCTCGTTGCTGCTTGAATTGAAATCACTTCACACCGCCTATCCTAATTCACTCCTGGTTTTGCGTACTATACCTACAGCTTGTACAAGAACTGTGCTTTCCCGTGCCGTGAACCTTATATGAGCCATCCTCCCATTCTTCAAAAGAGTTGTCCCCCACAAATGTTTAAAAAATATCTGGACAGATGGACCAATCTTGCTTCTCTTTAGCTTCCCAATACCCGCCTTTGTAGACATGTATTTCTAAATCAGACATCTCGTCGTAAACCTTCTCAAACCAAACTGGTTTATAGTCCTCGTACACGCGTCCCTCGCGTTTCGCTAACTCGGCCTCAGCCTCCCGTTCGCGTCTTTTCGCGCGTTGTTTCTCCTCCAGTTTTCCTTTCGCCGTGTTTGCGTCATCCCACTTGCCCAGCTCCATGAGTCGTTGGTCGGGCCTGAAGCGAGAGTCTGATATCGCGACGAGGTCGTCAGGCTCGTTCAACGACATCGCGAAGTCTGAAAAGTTGTACTGTAGTTCCCGATCCTCCCTGAATAACAAATATTTTAAGAGAGTTCAGAAGTAACATTTTTTATTACATGGCAAGGCGGTCCATCTGGAAAATGCAGCATTTTGATTGGTTCCTGAGCGGTGGGTAACCTGACGTCATTGAAATGAATATAACTGGAACGCTACCTTCAGATATTGCGAAGAAAAAATTAAATAACTCTTTTCCCAGAAATAAGACCATAAACATGTGAACTTGGTAAGTCTCTGGTCAGTGATTTGGGCCTCACTTTATTTAGAAGCTTAAGCATTAGTTTTGCTTTTGCTTTTTCCTTTCTATTGTAAGAGGCTGGTACAATCCAGATGAAAGTAACACTTCTACGGCCTTTTGTTCAAAAGCGGGTTAGTTTAATCCTAGGTTATCGAAACACTTCAAAGTAATCTTCCCAACAATTTGTTTATTAACATGAAGATATTTTTCCAGAAATCTTGTCTGATTATCTGAATCAATAAAAGTATTAATTTCTTTGAAGTTTTGAAATAAACGGATTTGCAAATGTAACCAAACCAAAACAGCGGGTTAAATTCTAACCCAAGGTTAGCCCTAACCGAGCATTGATCAACCAGCCCCTGAATATTACAAGAATCTAACCGAACTCACAAAACATAAAAGGTCAATGCTACTGTGCCACCACAACAAAATTTAGTTCTACTTACACAATGTTAATTTTCCACAATGTTACAGGCGTTCTAGTTTGAGCAATCTGCTTCGGCTGTCCACCTTCAGATTTCATCGTATACACGACTTCAGCACAGTCAATTTTTGAATCCCAGGTCCCCGTGAGAACGAAATGCGTTACCTTGGATTTATCCAATACATAGCCTATAACCTGAAGGAATACAACATATCGTCACTGAACTCAAAGGTAAACTGGATAGAGTAAAACCAAGCATAAAGAACCACCATTTTTTATGTCAGGCTGAAGTGGTATTTAATGAGAAATCAAGCCGAGTTGGTATTAAGTGTCTGGTTCTTATTTCTAGTCTGAAACAATTGTTCCTGCCGGCGACAGTATTACACTAATTAATAAATAATAATTAGTCGCCGAAGGCGAGGTGATTACAAGCCTATATTCAGGGCGAAGGCGAGGTGATTACAAGCCTATATTCAGACAAACATGCTTCTTGTATTGTTATTGTTTTATGTTGTGCTTAAAACCATTCTTTTTATGTTTTCTGCAAGATTCCTAAAGATTAGCGAGGGCCAAAATCGGTGACACTTCCGTGACACAATGTGATTGGAAACACTTACCTTTCTTGGTGTTTCCCGTGAAAAATATGTATAAGCGTTATACTTGAGTTTACAAATATCACCAGTTGTATGGTTCACGATGTCCATTTCACCCGACTGAAAAATTATCAAGATTGTAAGATAAATGCTCCACATTTACTGATAGATCAATGTCACAAGGGAAAGCAGTTTTGACTGATAAAGCTATATCTAGCAGATGTATAAGTTAAATGGGGCTTAGGTTATAAATAAATAAAGTTAGCTTAGTTAGTTTAAGTCCCGTCAACATACCTGATCAACCCAGAGCTTTCCAACAATAATATTTCGTACTGTCGTAGTCACTTTACGCCAAGTGTAATGATTCCCAGACTTACGGAATGTTAAATGAGCTACGCCCAGAGGAACAATCTGGAGATAGTTGCCTCGGAACTTGCTGGTCGCTGTGAAATCTTGCCAATATGTCCAGTCAGTGTGCTCGATATGAAAACATGAGATGGGAGGATGGTGGCAAACCTGAACACAAAGTAAGTGAGGGGGTGTGCTAATCAGGTGATCGCTAGATAGTATACTTCAAAATAAGGTTTCCGTTTTTATAACGTAGAAAAAACTATCCTAACGCAAAACTAAACCCTAATACTAACCCTCACCCCAACTTAACCCTAACCTAAACCCTAACCTAACCCTAACTTAGTATAGGTTATTTTAAAAATTGATATAAAAACGGAAACCTTATTTTGAAGTACATTATCTAGCAATTGCCGTGCTAATCATCCTTATACTCGCAGCTGAGAGCTCAGCTGAATTGCAAAGGACGTAGCTCAACACTGGGAAGAACATGTGAAATCCATACCATGAAATTTGCAATTGCACCACTAAATCCATAGTATATCCATACTATTTCGATACTTTATTCATACTATGGGAATATACAATTATTATGGATAACCAAAATCCATTCTATTTCCAATGAAGGTCCATACAATTTCCATTCTATGACCTTCTATGGATTTTCAAATTTTTTTCCAGTGACAACCTGATCCAGTCGAAGGTTTACAAAGACGCCTCTAGAAGCCACCTTATGACTCATGTCTGGACACCCAGCACAGCTACGATGGAAGGTTCAGTTAGTTGGGGGGGGGGGGGGGGCCACCTTGTCAACATTCCCCTGTGTGGGGGGGGGGCAGGAGAAACCCCACGTCTTTCGGTAGAGCGTTGACTGACTCTTTTCACATGGGTGCCATGAGTCTGCCACGATCTCAGAGGTGAAAGGCGCCAAAATTGATTTTGGAACAAATCGATTTTTTGACCTAACTGGAACTCTGCAAATAAACCAATCATAAAGCAATGACGAAATTCAAAATCAAAATAACAAATATGAAAGATACTTACGTACTGTGTGTGTTGATGTTATGTACTTAGGTGAATATGATGTTTGTGGTGTTACACCACAAACAAAATATGAGTAACATCACAAAATATGAGTAATACCACAAACAAAATATGAAAAATGTAAAAATTTTCCAAACATTTAAACAGCAATATCACAAAAAATCGCTCAGGATTACTCCCAACTTACTTGTTCAGCGAGACACCTCCATCCTTCCTCTAGACTTCGATCCATTTCATACGTCTCACCCAATAGAGGATTAAATGGTTTGCCTGTACGTGCACTGGTAGTCGAGTAGGAAGAGATAGTGAATGCTGCTACATAACACATTTCTTCTAAACTGTTAGTTGATGCCGCGGCCTTGTCTAGTAAATCTGAGTACTCCATTTCCTCAGTCAATCGTTGTAACATGGACAGTGGTTCGTTAAAATTCACCTGAAATGCACACAATGACATGACTTGAATTTCACAATCCCAAAACGCGCGTGAAAATTGCGCTTTTGCAAGCATAACAACAACAACAACAACAACAACAACAAGAGCAACAACAACAACAACAACAACAGCAAAAGCAGCAACAGCAACAACAACAGCAACAACAACAGCAACAAAAATAACAACAACAACAACAACAACAACAACAACAACAACAGCAACAACAACAATAAAAACAATAGCAAGAACAACAACAGCAACAACAACGTCACCACAATATGTAAGAGATACTTACAGGCATGGGGATCTTGGAAAGATCTCTTCCGATACAATTCTTTAAAATATTCCAGAGACTCAAACTTTGAGTTGGTTTGGGAGGAACATTCTTCCGTCGAGATTTCTTCACCGGCGTTTTGTCGGCAGGTTCGTCTGGCAGCTATATAGGAAATTAAGGTTATTGGTTATCGAGCATTGGCTTTTATTCAGAGTTGAACTAATTGTGAACTGCAGACGTTTTGCTTATTACCCACATTGTGTATTAGGACAACTTAAAACCACATATTACGCTCTGCGCAAGTTGCAATAATGTTCGTTGTCATAATAGTAGTACATTGCGTTTCATTTCGCCAAAGAAATTAAAGTTATGGAATTGCAATTTAGAACTGAAAAAAAGTGTGGTAAAGCATTTGCGGTTTGATATATAATAACAGTGACGGCAGGGAGGCGACAGATGGTTTTAACACAATATAATTTACTATACGTAGCACAATCTTATTTGAATTTGCTGGAATGTACGTCCAGCCACAGTCGTCTGGTAAAATGATGCGGTTATAATATTGTACGTCTTTTAGGACACCCACTTACGTGATTACATTAAGAGGCAATTTTTTTCATTGTCACGTATTTGCAATGAAAAGTGTTCAAAACCTAAAATCTTTTTGGCGTTCCTCTCAAAATTACTTTGTTTTAGCTTTATTCTGTAGTTTATAGAGTTAGCTACCTTTTTAAATGCATCTGCCGGTTGAGAAACATAAAATAATAGTTAAAAATTGGCAATTAAAATACAATTATCAATGATGCTTTAAAATTGACTCCATATTTACAGTCATATGAGCAAAACTTACTGGACTTCAGACATCATTTTCTCTTTGGCGTATCATCTAAAATCTCTTCATTTTAGCATTACTTCACAGATAAAGCACTAAACATACTTTTTAAGTTTGTTTGCCGATTGAGAAACGTATCGAAAAATAAAAATTTTGAATTTAGTCATAACCTCAAGTGATTATTATACGCATTAGTTTTGAGCGCGTGTTACGTAACATACGAAAAAATCTCCTCTTAAATAGAAAAATTGTGTGATAATGAACTTCGCTAATACGTTGTGTACCACTCAGTCACAGAATAAAGACATACAGAAGTGTAACTTCCATTACAAAACCGTAAGGCGCTTTTTACCGAAATAGCTGGCGGCCATGTTCTTAGCAAGTGCCCTAAAGAGAGGCATTCACCCCCCTGGAATATTAAATTTTCAATATGTTTTCAGGGGGGTGACTGCCTCTCTTTAGAG
>CACRXK020000847.1:40241-54843 GCA_902702795.2 Paramuricea clavata
ATTCACCCCCCTGGAATATTAAATTTTCAATATGTTTTCAGGGGGGTGACTGCCTCTCTTTAGGGCACTTGCTAAGAACATGGCGGACTGAAAAAGTCCCTTACGCACTTTTAATAAGAAGATACACTTCTGTATGTCTTTATTCTGTGATTCAGTCTTATAGGGTCTGTTTCAAATGTTGCGCTTCTCATGTGCCGAACGCATCAGAAACAATATATAGATGAGGCATTACATCTGATTATCTATTGTTTTTAATGCGTTCGGCACATGAGAAGCGCGACGTTTGAAACAGGTTCACATGAGCTCACCCCCAAAATTTTAAGCATAGATAGGCTGAAATCACAGAGGTCACAGAGTATAGATAGGTCGGTCATGGAGTATAGATAAGTGGTCACAGAGTATAGATAGGCCGGTAGCACCCTCCCTCAAACACCCCGTTTTTCCAGATAAGCCTGGATCCGTCGCTGATAATATTTGAGAAATGACACCTACGTCAAAACGTCGTACTGCGCGAGCAAGCGTGACGCGCAAAAATATTATTCTGAACCAGGGCTGCCCTGTTCTGAACTCATACTGAACACATGTCAAAACAAACGTTGATAAATTAAGGCCTGAACAATCTTACCACAATATTGTTGCAAAATGCTGATAACATTGTTTTCGCCCTGTGTTTTTCACTTTGTTGGCGGAATGATATAACAATATGCGGGAAAGTTGTCATGGTAACAGTGTAAACACGACTCGACAGAAAAGCGTTTGGAGTTCAGTTGTGGCTCTGCAAAGAACTCGCTGTGTCTTGTGCAGTGGCGTAACATTGTGTTAAGGGGAAAGGGCCCTCCTTGAACTACCGTCCCATTCAGAGCGTCGGGGGGTAGGGTGGCGTGGGGGGTCGGGTACCTCCTACAATTTTACAATAAATATAAACGCAAATTCGAAAGAGATAGGGTAAATGGACCTTTAGATTCTTGTACAATGTACATTTCTCTAATGCATATTTAGAAGTGCATGATGGAAATTTCAAATGTTGAAAATTGGTCCAAATTGCCAATGTTTTCTCCATACGGGAATTCGTATACGGTTAGCTGTGCTCGAAACAGTCGCGTGCAAGTTCAATTTAAGAACGGTCTCGTTCAGTCGCTTGTGAACGCGGGTTCCACAAAATTCCTAAAATTTCCTTACCGACTTCGTACACAGACATTTTAACTATAGATACGAGATTTCTATATGCATGTATTACGGTCGCATTAAGAATTGTAATCCCACGAAAATCAACCACAAGGATCAGTTCACGTTTATCTATTGTAAAAATTTGAATTTCAAATAACATGTTTCTAGACATGCACATTGTAAATATATAGAGAAGAATAATTAACTACTCGCTCGGATTTTCAAGGGCCGTCGAAAGCGCACCGGACCCCACAAGAAGTGTGGGGCTTTACCAGACGTGAAAATTCAGTGAAAAACAATAAAACGTCCGTGGCAATGCGTTTTACAACAAATGATATTTTCACACGTAAAAATATCGTATTTTTTTCGTGTGTTTAAATACGCGTGTTATATAACACTTATGTTTATATAATAAATATATATATAAGTTCTTTGAATGTTTGCATGGCGATAAAATATAATTGTTTTTGTTTGTGGAAACACCACGTAAATTTATTACTGCAAAGCTTTCGAGGCTTACGGATCGAAAGCTTTGCAGTAATAAATTTACGTGGTGTTTCCACAAACAAAAACAATTAAATATATATATAGTCTTAAAAAAGCAATACAAACAGAGGATATTACACGGCGGCGCAAAGGTAGGACTTTTATCTTCGAGTGGTGAAAACAACATTTTATACGAACGGGCGCAGCGAGTGAGTAAAATGTTGTTTTTAACATGTTCAAGCCACCGTGTAATGTTCTGTTTATTATATAGTCTCAAGCAAAAAATTGTGAAATTTCACGCTCAAAAGCAAATTGCCACGTGATCGATATCTTCACTAGTGAAGATATGGAAAATATCTCACTGTGTATTTTTCAGTATCTCACTCTCTGCTATCTAATAAACTGTATACACACCCCACTAAAAACTGTTCATTGTACAAACAGACTTTTAATTTTGTTTTAAAACCAACTTAGAGCCAATTTCATATATATTAATTAGCTATGAATAGACAAATTATTATAAACACGGTAGGAAAATTATACAATCGCCTAGCTCGCACGTATATAATAGCGTAGAAAAACTATTCAATCAAAAATACAAACAGAAAATACAGGCTGAGAAACACCAATAAAGATTGCATGTTAATTATAATTCAATAGACTTTTAATTTAGTTTGAAGAGAGACTTATAATAAACTCAATTTTGAATTTACGAGCCGTGCATAATTATATTAAGGCAAAATATTACTGCCAATGAAATAACACAGGCTTATAAATAAATGAAAAGAAAAACAGAAAAAAAATCCGAACAAATCTTTTATAAAATTATGTTGTTTCCGTTATAAAATCAATATATAGGAACTGAGTTTTATTTTGAATAAATATTTAGTTTGTTTTTAAAAACAACTTAAACTAAATTCGGCAAATACGAGTCATACATTATAAAATTTCTAAACTAATTTTACTGTATTTTTCACAAAATAACAGAGCTTGCAAGTATACGTGAATGATTTAAAGACCGATGCATGTGTACATTTTCATTGACCATCGCCGTAGTAAAAACATTGTTATATAATTAAGCGTGGTTTAACTTTAAAATCTTAGAAAAACATTTAAAAAACTCACCGACACCGTTTTGCAGCGTGACGACCTTTTAAACAAGAAAGGCATTTTGGCTACGTTTTCTTTAAGACGCTTAAATTTCAGAATATCAAGAGCGCATATATAACCCTGCCATACATGTGTTATATTAAATGTTCCACGGGTTATATTGTTTTTAAACGGCCGTCATGAGTGGGAGAGACAATTATGGGCCGTATAGGGTTTAATAAAAAAGTACGATACACCGCTGACAGAATTCACACCACAAAAACCAAGCTTAAATAATTGATAACGTGGCCTCACAGCTGTGCTTTCGTGCGCTGACGAGGCACTCGGATAGTGTCGGAGATAAATCGGGTTAATGAGCTTTGCATGGGCACGCCATTTTGACCAAAACTGCACGGGCAAATCTGGAAATTGTTCTCAAAATGGCTAATTCTAAAGCCAGATTTACACTATCAAAGTTTCTGTGATCACAGTAGGAATTTTGCATAGGTAAATTCTAAGTTTTGAAGGATTTGTAAGAAATCTTTGAGGAAACTGACTCAGTGTTTAACATTAAGTCAGTTCCTTCAAACATTTCTTACAAATCCTTCAAAACTTAGAATTTAGCTTTGCAAAATTCCTATGCTTTGATCACAGAAACTTTGATAGTGGGAACCAGCCTTACTAGTGAGCGCATGGGAAACAAACTTAATTAACACGAACGGCGGCTGCGGTGAATTCTAGATAGCTTAATAGCGCGTTGCGTTCATTTGCCGTGTAGAAGTAAGAGAGATAAAAAGCGTAGACGGCTTTACGATTCGGACATCTTACAGTAAGATATACAGGCGAACGTAATTTTCAAACATTTGAAATCAAACAGCAAAACTCATATGGCAAACAGCAAAACTCATAAGCCAAACAGTGAAACTCGTAAGCCAAACAGTAAAACTCATAAGCCAAACACTCAAGCTTGGAAATTTGGTGAAAAACGCCATTTTAAGTCCTGCAGTCTCGGAATTTTAACTTTATGATATCATCGTAGACAAAAAAATTGCCGTCAATATTTGATAATTCGCCATCAGTTCGAAGGCATTTCTTTCTCAAAATGACAAAGTGAAGATGCATGTTAATATATAGCTAATGGATTATTTGAAACCTTAAATATTAGTGATGCATTAAATGAAAGGAAATTCACTTGTTGTTACCGTCTGATAGATTCCTTTAGTGAAGCATAGATTCCGATAGTGAAGCAGACATACAATTTATTGTTAAGTGCACTCAGAGTTGTTTATTATAAGTCCTATTTTGCAAGTCTAAGTCAAGTCGCAATTAGTCATTTTGTCTGTGAGTAAGCCAAGTCGCAAGTCATTCTGCATAGTTCTTTTTACCACGAACTAGAAAGTCACCAATGACAATTATATATTAATATACTGTACATGACAAGCTCTTAGTCATAGTGTGATGTGTCAATCTGGCTGCACTATAGTCACTGTATATCGGTGAATTGCCAGTCCAATTGTAGAAAAGTTAATTTTCACTAGATATTTACGACTTTACCTTTGACTTGCCTTGGTAACAAGTCATTTCTTGCAAGTCAATTAAGTCAAGTCACGCAAGTCAAATAACAAGTCGTTAATCCGATTAACAAGTCAAGTCACAAAAGTTTTGATGAAATAAGACAAGATGAAATAAGAAATAAGAGTCTACAACTCTATTTATTGTTGAGACATACCTTGGACACTGCAAACGTTCCTGATGGTGACGTCATCGTTGATGAACTGCTCACCAGGTCCCCAGCCGAGGCGCTATGAACGCGACGTACATCGGGACTCTTCACATTAGCCACGGCATAATCTGATGCGGATCTCTTGTGTGACGTCACATTTTTCTCCGATGCGAAACTCACTTCGGAACTACTCGTAGAAAGCTTGACATTCGTAAGCGGGATCCCACCTGTAACGATTATGTAAATACAATGAATATACACATCCGGAAAGTACTTAGCCTTGGCCATAGAGGCTCGTTTTCAGGAATTGAAATATCGGCTTTAGAAGCCTCTATCTTGTTACTGATGACCTAACTATATAAAGATCTTTTATATTTAACAAATATAAAACATTTTACGTGTTGATATACAGTTATACCAACACGAGTGGAAATTGGGAAAACGGGAAATTGTGTGGACGCCCGAAGGAAGGAGTGTTTTCACACAATTTCGAGTTTTCCCAATTCCACGAGTGTTGATATAACTGTATATCAATACGGAAAAATGTTTTATATATTTTTTATAATATAGCACAAAGAAATATAAAAAAAGAAATTTTCCGTGTTGACATTGAGTTATATCAACACGGCTCTTAGCCAATCAGTGTTCAGAATTTACAAATGCTATATTATAATATCTAATATAACTGTATGGTTTCGTAAATGTGTCGTATTAAAGTGATTCATCAGTTTTGCATTGCGCACTTTTACTGCGCATATCTAATAATAAATTCTAGCTACTATATGTAGTCGAATTGTAAGGTGAAGTGATAGAAAGTAAGGGCAAAGAGAAAAGCACTCTGCATTGATTAGGCGTGCTTCAGGAAATGCAACTCACGGTTAGCGCTGATTCAATCTCGTTCTCCGAGCCTGCGATCCTCGGGAAGGAACGTGAGGCTCTGGGATAATCCGTTTCAGGGAGGAATCTGATTGGCGGTTGATATGGAATGCGCAGTTCAATCTTAGCCAGGATTCCTGGCTTCCGGCAACGGATTATCCCAGAGCCTCACGTTCCTTCCCGAGGATCGCAGGCTCGGGGAACTGGAACTGGCCCCTGGTTTAAACGTTATTGAAAATCTTGGGACGCTACAATACCTATAAGATCTTCGGCGTCGAAAAACTCCGTTTCATCGTCGCTCGATTCGTGAGAGGCGTCCATATTTTGCTGTATCGAGGGACTGCCTGCCGTCATTGTCGGCTCTTGACTGCTTTTCTCGATCGTCTTGAGCTTAGGGACAACTCGCACGCGACACGCCTCTTCTAGGAAGTTATGTTGTTTCGCTAAGTCTTCAACGGTTTGTTCCAGGCGGATTCGTTGAGCACGTTCATGGTCTACAACTTTTTGGAAGTTTTTCTCTTGTCTTTGCGCAAGATCGAGAAATTCACCACATGCCTAAGAAAACAGTCAGAATTACTTAACGGCATTTCAGGAATTTGCCTGAGTGAACAAAAATAGTAGGTTGAAATCGAGGCTGACAATGGAACCAACTACACACGCAAAAACCTCACATCTTCTAGCAGGTCTGCCAACAAGTTGTGGTCGCGCTGCTTGTCTCAAGTTGTCAACAAGTATAGAACAAGCTGTTAAAACAGTTGTAACAACCTTGTTGATATTATCAGACTTGTTGCAAGGTTGTTCCTTGTGGACAGCGTGTGAACAGATTTGTAACAACTTGTGCGTGTTTACGTATGTACAAATGTAAAAACGCACAAGTTGTTACAAGTCTGCAAACAAGTTGCTACAAATCTGATCACAAGCTGTCAACAAGTTGTGTTCGCACTGCTTGTTCCCAGTTGTTGTAACAAGTTTGGAACAAGCTGTTAACAACTTGTAACAAACTTGATGACATTATCAGACATGTTACAAGGTTGTTCTAACAAGTCTGATACAGTCATGATATTACAAGTATGTTACAAGGTTGACGAAACAAGGTTGTAACAATATTGTTATATCACGGCTGTATCGGACTTGTTGGAACAACCTTGCAACAAGTCTGATAGTATCAACAAGGTTGTTACAGGTTGGTAACAGATTGTTCCAAACCTGTTGACAGCTTGGGACAAGCAGTGCGAACACAACTTGTTGACAGCTTGCTGGCGGAATTGCTACAAGATGTGAGATTTTTGCGTGCCGTGGAGTGGAAATTTATTGGTCAAAATAAAGAATTCTTTTTCATGCATGTGTTGAAGAAGGAAGTTCTGCTTCTCTGTGCATAGCCCATGAGAAAAAAAACTCGAAACCCTTTCCATTTAAGGTGGTCCTAAGTTGAGAACAGTGTTTTATCGGAAGAGTGAATTAAGTTATGCATCACGCATAAATTATAAAATGAGCTAATTACGCATTCAGTTTCCCTGTCCGGCAAAGCAAGAGAAGCCTCATCCAAATTTATCCAAAATTTAATCAATTTGTCCTTGTGCAATGCTCATTAATCTCACAATTTTCATATTAATACGTTTGATAGTTTTTGAGTTCTCGTGCGATCGAACAAGGATAGGTATTTTTCCATAAAAAATTACGCCGAATCGTTACCCAGCTTTTAAACTGCCCACACAATGATGCACAGTATTTTAATGAGTTTGTTTAGCAACGTCTGTCCGCGAATACATATTTAACCTCCCTGATAGCAGTAATTAATATCAGTACATGCATGCCAAGGCAGATCCGAACTTGCATTTTCGAAATGCAAATGTAAGGATTTCCGAATGTATCAAATTGCAACCAATGGAAATCCGGCACTTTACTTAACAAGTGGACTGGCAAGTGAAAAATATATTTTGGAAAATATATTTTATCTAGTGCCGAGGACTAGTCAAAGATTACATACTACTATCCATAACATGACGAAATCGGTTAATTGCTAAAACCTTACAGATTCATGCACTTTTAAACGCATATTAGGATCATCTTGATATTGCCCGATTAAAATCGTCCGACTAAAATTGCATCGTGTGCGACGAGGCTTAAGGCGATTTATATTGTCAACATAATGTTTTTGTTTCTATATCAACCACACTTCACAGTGATCAAACTTTTACACTTGTGTCTAAAATTAACAGCGCTAAATTTTATCAAGAACTCATGAATTTAGCCTCGATTTGTAAACCTCTCGCTTCGCACTTGTCTTTATACGAGACGAGAGAATCATTGCACGTGTTTGTAATCTTGAACTGTCTTGTGTCAGTGTATGTAGTGCCAATAATATGGGCAAGGTTTCGTGATTAAATTTGATCCTTTAGGGATACATCGACATTTTCTGCAATGACTCTGCAGTATTTATATTTGTTGTTTAATTTATATAAATATCAGTAAACATATGTACTCCGAGTATTTATCAATGAAGACATAATTTACATAATTTACATAAACTAAAAAGTTGTCGTTTTTGTTATGAAAAGTAAACATTGAAACATAACACTACGGATTTACCAAATTAATGATTAATGTTTTTAAAATTGCGATATAGTCGTACTCCATAGAGTGTATACATGACCACATATTTATGACACATTTATTATAGTGCACTGTCTATTCACTTCTAAATGAGTACATTATCCATTCAATTCCTGATATTGTCTTGTATTATATGGAGTTGTCTTATATAATCACATCTGAAAAGAGTGTTTCCGGGTTGAGTCTATCAAATAAAACACTTTAGAACTGACAGAGCTACAATATACAGTCCCAACTAAAGCGAGTTTAATTGGGTTTTTCGAAGAATATTCAGCGGACATATTTTGGCATGCAAGTACGATTTAATAATTTATTGAATAGTATATTACATATAAAGTTTCTGTGATCGCGTCATGGAACATCGACTAAAACACTTTGAACAATGAAACTTATGTCTTTGAAGAGGTTGAATATATAGATATATGTATTTCCAAAAAAGCAGTCTGAGCATGAAAACTTAGATAGTGCAAGTCAGTTTTGTTTCAGCTTAATACATATCAAGGCAACGTGTTTATTACATAGTCAGATAGTCTCTAACCTGTGTTGCAGTTCATGAAGCCGTTGTATGTGACCAAAAGGCCAGTCCCACTATCGCCGTAAGCCCGCAATTGGCCAAACCTAACGTGACCCAAATCAGGATTGGAATCCTTCTGATTTAACAATTCTAATTCACACATTCCGCGCGATTTCATTCGCACCTTGTCTCTTGTTCGCCATGTTTGTTTCGATTTGCATATTAAACTTCATGCACCAGCTTGAATTATATGAATAAATTGATGGATTGTCTCAACTTTGATGAACGCCATAGACAAATTTGACCAACGTTGTTTACATCGTTGCTAGCCAACTCACAAATTTAAATTACTCACATGGTTACTATTGTTCAGAATAGAACAAACTAATTGCCATTAGAGTTATGTATAAGAATTATTCACTCATGTAGATAATTCCAAAGCTTAGTTACCTTTGTTCTATTCTGCAGTGTGTCCCAAAAAGTAGTATACCTTTTGAAATCAAGCCTTTCTTGGAATTTGAATGCCTTCTAGTATTACTATGTCTATGCTTAACGCACGGGTGCATAAACACAACTAAATTTTATGCATGTACTTCCAGTTAATATGTACTTTGAGCGTATAATTTAAAGGGGCACTGTCATCAAAATTTCTATTCTCTTAAACGAAAATGCTCTTAAAACTGTATAGTAACTTGTTTTGAAGATATTTGTTCCCATGCTTAGTTCTCGAGTTATTTCATTTTGTTTGTAACCATGTGACGTCATTTACTCAATTACATATATAATGAGATATCAGTAATCGTTTTGTATCTTTGCTATTTTTTATGGATTTGTTCAAAAAAACAGTATGCTTAATGAGGTAGGTTAAATTAACAAACGCCGCATCTTTCGAAAGATTTTGATAAAAAATAGCAAAGATACACAACAATTACTGATGTCTCATTATATATGTAATTGAGTAAATGACGTCACATTATTACAAACAAAATGAAATATCTCAAGAACTAAGCATGGGAACAGAAATCTTCAAAACAAGTTACCATACAGTCTTAAGAGCATTTTCATTTAAGAAAATAAAAATTTTGAAGACAGTGCCCCTTTAACACAATAAAAACTCTTCACTCTATGGTCAGCCGAACCATTTTTGCTCGAGCTGACGGTATGACTGATTAGTTATTTGATCATTTTTGTGTAGTCACTCTCCTTCTATAATATTAGAAGCTATTTTTAATTCCAGAAGTAGACAACCTTGTACTTAACAAGAATAGAGTTATTTATTCAGGTCTCGTTTTTCAATACACCCTGTATTTTACGCTTCAGTGAGTCCAGCACAATGCTCAGGCATTCAAATTATTACAATAGAAAAATTTCAAAAGGTGTACTTTTTTTTGGGACACCCTATATGCTTCTGTATACTAGAATGGCAATTAGGCATGCGAGTTATTGAAAGATATGAATTGGGTATAAACAAACTTTAGTCAAATTAAAAATAAATCCTTACTCAGGGATGTGCCTGATCCTATTAGGAATAAAATCCGGGCCAAATATATCATAATTAGTATGATTATCAAATTAATTTAGTATGTAAATTAATTTATTATTTCATTCTGTCCAATGCCAGATGACTTTACTCATCAAGGTGAGAGAACTAGCACTCAATGGATGCAGTGTTTATCTGTGTTTGATTTCATTTTGAAAAAGGTTTACTATGTCTATGTTTGAAAGAGGATATTAAAAGAGGCAAAACAACTATGCAACAAGTGCTTTTTGTTTCCTAAATGTCTATATATTAAAAAACTTACACTGATCATGGCACTTGACGTAATCCTGAACAATGTTGCCTTTTCATTTACGACTTTCAACCTCTTGGCAAGTTCGCTCTCTTCGTCTCGAAACTCGCTCAGATCTTGCAGTTCACTGATGGCTTTCTGTAACGCAGTGCCGTGTTTGGCGACGAGGTCGTTACAGGTCTGGAGGTCATCAACCTTACTTGATAATGGTTTGGTGCAACTCTCGTTTTTATCATCGTCATCCTCGTCATCTAGGAATAGCAAGTATTTTTTAACCCTTCAAGTGGCCTGTGTTGCAGACTGTTTTACACTTGTAATACAGTCTGTCTGTGAAAATTTGTGGTATTGTTGCTGACATTACGTTATAAAAGAACTTTGTCGACCTTTGAACTCAGCCAATCAGAATCTACCGAGTTTAACTATGAGCAATCAGAATCAACCACCCAGATCTGGGTAGCGCAGCTTGGGATCGACTAACCTGCGATCAGGCCTATCAATAAATAAATAGGCCTGATACAAACCTTAAAGGGGAAGTCAAGTCCGTAATTTACATTTTGAACTGCTGTATTTTTTAAAATATGATGTACTGTCTGAATATCTAACACCATTTTGGTTCGCTATGCTTCTAAATGAATGTGAAATAGAGTTTATGTTCAGAAAAATTTGAAACATTCGAAATTTGGGCAATGTTCACATTAGAGGTCCTCACATTGTTATGAGCAGAACCGATGCGCAGAACGGACTTGATTAGAGGTCCTCACATTGTTATGAGCAGAACAGATGCGCAGAACGGACTTGACTTCCCCTTTAACAAAAGTCCATGCCGTACAACCGTATTTCGGTTGTAAATTACAAAAGCTTTTTTAATCCGTCATTTGATTGGTTGGTGCTAATTAGATTATACTATTGTTGTTGATAATATATTTTATAGTGATTACAACTATAATTAGATTGTCGTTGTGGTTGTGTGAAATTTAAATTTCTCCTGCGACATTTTGATTGGATACTAAATATCAACTTTGCTGTGGGTGGAAAGCTGTCGGATTAAAGTTTGTGTCAGGCTATATTTGTAAAATAGAGCCTGATCTCAGGTTAGGGGTCGACAAGCAATGCCCAGGGCTTGAAATAACATTCTCAAAGTTCCCAATCATGGTGATTGGCAGTCATGACTTTCCCTGCTTTCTCAGGTTAGAAACTCTGCTTTTCCGCCAATCATAAGCAATTTCTTGCTGATCATTGAGTGGTGATCGGCTGTTATTTCATGCCCTGAATGCCACAGATTTCCAGACTGTATTACAGCATAATACAGTCTGTACACAGGCCAGGCTGCAGGGGGTGTGCATCAATACTAGCCTTGATAATTTCCTTATGGGGCCAGACAAATTCTTAACTGTTGAATTGTCAAATTTCACTGGGTGAATGCACGAAACCAGACAAATCCAACAGCAC
Organism: Paramuricea clavata; assembly: GCA_902702795.2. NCBI lineage: Eukaryota > Metazoa > Cnidaria > Anthozoa > Malacalcyonacea > Plexauridae > Paramuricea > Paramuricea clavata. The sequence goes on from CACRXK020000847.1 coordinate 51,949, forward strand.
CCGACTGTACAATGCCTGTGTGTATAACATGATGAATTTGGACACCGTTCCAAATTTAACATTTTTTTAATCTGCACTATAATCATCAAATCATGTAATACCTGCAGCTCTCATTATTGTGTAATGTAATATATCATTTCTTATTGATATTCTTTCTTATATAAACAATTATTCAGGGATTATAAATACAAGGTGTCTATAAATTTGGCCCCAGTTCAAAACATTGCTTCAAAAACAAAGACAAATTGTTATAATTTGAGTAACCGTTTAGCTATATATTTAAGAAGTAGCTACAATATACCAGTATGGAATGTAACATTTCTGTGCACCGCACAATTTTAAACGCAACTTTGGCTGTTCACCACATGTTGTGCACATAGCCAGCGGGTTCATGACCTGTGCACTTCTAAATTAAGATTCTTGGAGGCAAATGTGTAGCAGCGAAGGTCAGAATTTCTGAATTCACCAATTATTTAGTTGTTACACACCATAGTACTAGTAGATCAATTAAAAAAAATATATAGTATAGATAACGTACATTGTGAAAATACAAATTTTTTGTGCACCAATAACAGAAGGAAATTGTGTGCACCAATGTGCACCAAAGAGGGATTATTGGGTAAGTTGTGCACCAATTTGTGCACCTTCATTCCATACTGGACAATATAAAATTATATTTAATTTCGACAAATAGACTTAATTCGTTCAATATTTGATCATTGATGAAGCAAAATTTCATATGAACTACACAAATTTGACACTTACCAGATTCCAACATTTTGATGGCTTTTGCTTTCACGAGTTCGAGCGCTGTAACCCATTTCTGTCGCTCAACTTCAGAAGATGCTTTTAAATGAAAATAATGAGTACTGCCATTTGAAACGACAAAGCTACAAGGATCGTCCTCGGTGCAAATAAATGCCGTTGCCAAATTAATCGTTCCTCTACAAGTGTGGGCAACTTCGGCTTGATTTCTAAATAAATTAGGAAGCCATTAAACCGTAATTATGTCAAACAAAACATTTGAGAAGCCATTATAAACGCGAAGGGTACTTTAATATTTGTAGTCGTTCATACCTGTAATATGATAATAGGCCGTTGCTTAAAACGAACCAACGTTTCTGATAGCCCTTTATATAATTCGTCCATTTCATTAACCATCCTCGAAATATATCCGTGGCTACCTTACCGTCCTGCATGGTTAAATGTATGTTTTAGGAAGAACTATGTTTTTCTCAACTTTTCTCGTGGCTTCCTGAACAGGCCGCCATGTTGTCGTCACGATTTTTCTAACCTGCAAACACCTGTCTGCCGGATATTATTTTGACAGCCCGCGCGCGTCACGTCAATTTCCCGGGGGAAGGTCTGGAGCAGAGACAACCTCGTTCCCAGGCTCTTTGCTCTTGGGAAGCAAAGACCCTGGTCGGAGCTGGTCACGTGAACCCCCAGATTCTGGGAGTAAATTGAATTTGACCTCAGGGAGGGGTAGTAGAGGAGTCTGTTTGTTGCGTTTGGAAAATTGCAACTTTATGTGTTATAATTTCGGATGATAAAAATGTAATTTGCAACAAGAGATTCTGAAAGGAACTGCTCTAAATTCGTACCGATCATGACAAGACTTCCTGCTGTCCTGAATGTCATCAATAATAAGTGTTGCGTTACATTTCAAGCGAGAAGCTGGATCATATTTCACTTGCAAGGAAAACACTCCACACGCACCTGTCTTGCGAAGTTTAGCACGTATCGCCGTAGAAACATACATATCTTCTACACAGACTGATCGATCAAACGGTATTAAACGAACGATATGGTTCTTTATAGTTGAAGTGTATCCTGTCTGATATTCAAAACAAAAGATTTATTTTATAACGGGATCCTTTGATTTCCCAAACATCGCCAACATGTGTCACAATAGTGCTATTTTGACTGTAAAAGGCTAAAGCACAGGATTAAAACCCGTTATGGACTGGCTATAAAATTCATTTCATTTACATTGCTGAAACTCAACGATCAAGAAAAATAATGTCGAAGTGTAGCTAGCTATCTGTTATCACACAAACGCCAAGACTCCTCCGTGCGTACGGTACAACTTGAATATCTAGGACGATATATGCACCAGACACTGGTATTGTACTTTATATAAATTATTTCATATTTTGTGTATACAGTAATTTGCAACATGTATAATATTAGACCTTTCATTGACATTGGCCATTGAGGGCCTTATTGAAGAATAATCCAGACTTGTATAATGGATTAGTGCCGCTGTGAGTTATCAATATTTAAATCAACTTTAATCGTTAACGTATTCTGTAAGCGACATTTTAGAAGTTTAATCTGTTTTACCAAAAAATATTGGAGGCAAACAGCCTATCTATCAATGGAAACTTTAAAAGGTTTGTTACAGTAAAACTCATTACAGTAATGTAAGCGAGACTTCGTACGTGTGGATATACAGTTTATGAATTATGTATATCCCTGATAAAACGTAGGACACTTTATACCAGATGTATAAATAAAAAATACTTTGCTAAACCTTTTCTGCTGTCATTCCTTTGCATTTAAGGGGAGAGGGTCGAGGGGCATTTCACTCCAAAAAAGCGTACGGGATTTTCGGATTTTTAAAAATCCGCGGATTTTTTAGCGGATTTAGCGGATTTTTTCCGGATTTTTTAGCGGATTTTTGAAGAGAAAATTTGCTGGATTTTCCGGATTTGTTCGGATTTGTTCGGATTTTTTCTGGATTTTTGAAAATCTGTTGGATTTTCCGGATTTGTTTGGATTTTCCGGATTTGTTCGGATTTTTTCTGGATTTTTTTATAGAGTTATAGAGCTATAGGTAACGTTTTGAACAAATAATCTTAAGTTGTACGATGTCAACGTTATGCCAGGACG